>OY720644.1:118938130-119160630 GCA_963169105.1 Ceriagrion tenellum
TTTAATTTTTTTATCTTACCTACGAAGGTTAAAAATAAATCTGATGCATGAATCCAATGCTCGGTGAAGCTTGGTGTTATCTTCTTGGTTTAAGTCATTGTACACCAGGCAGCAGTAATTGAACATAGGAAAAACTAACATTGAAATAAGCATTTTCCTTGTGTGTTGAGGAAAAAGTTTAGAGTTTACTTTGAGTTGGTGTAGAATGGTATGTTATTAATTACCTTACCTGAGCCTCCTCTTGGGCAATCGCTCTGAATTTTAGAGACATCTGTGCTAATGAACCTGAATAATGATTGAATGTGTGGGAATGATTTTTCGGCAGTTTAATCAATTGGACTACAAATATGCTGTGGTATGTGGTCAATCCTCTTTATGAGAAAAATGTACATATTATCCTTATTTGTTTATTTTGTTTTGTTAGTATGAGTGTTGGTGTGTTGTGTTTCTTAAATAGTTGTGAGTTTTTCCCATAATTTTGAGTTAACTGACTTAGTTTTATCATTTATATTTTTCAGGTGGACTGGAAATGTGGAACAATCACATGCAGCTAAAAAAACTGGGGGCTGCATATTTGGACAATGAAAAAATTTTACATTCCAAATTGGAGCATTTAGCTAATGAGGAGCAGATTTTTTCTGGGTAATGTAATAGCTAATCATATCTTGATTGATACTGTGAACATTGCTCACCTCATGATCATGGTCGAAGTACTGAACTGGTCAAAGTAGCCATTTATCCTGGGTTTGCCTCTGCCTAATCATGCGACTCATGAAAAGCTCTTGAAAGTGCATGTCCTATGCTAAAAAGCAGAAGTTTCCAGAGTATATCCCACTTGTTTCCTTCCCCTCTAAATGTTACTTCTCTTTGGTGGACATGTGATCCTCTATTGTCACAGTGACATTGAATAATGTTCCATTTGAAATGAGATGTATCAATGGCTTCGTACGCTTAAGTGTTTGAATACTCTTCTTCCCTTTCTCTACATATATGACATTGAGGAGTGTATAGTCATCCACTAACCAGGAGGCATTGTGTGATAAATTTTGAGGATGCTATTGAAAATTTTTTTTCTGAAACTGGGAGAAAATTGCCGTATAATATTTTGTCCCGTGGTAATACTTGCCATTGTCCAATCTCATCCTGCAGCTGCAGTGGCCGTGCATTAAGTGTGTGCATTAAGGCATGGGCATACATAATTGCTCTTTTACCAAATAGTAACATAGTTATGGTTAAAATATCTTCAGTATGCAAACTAGAGTAATAATATCTATGTGGTTCAAAGTCAAGCCACATGAATGCTGAAGCTGAGGATCAGTTGATCTGCCCATAAGGATTCAAGGTATCGAGGATGCTCTTTGCAGAGCTCCTAAAGTGGTTCCCATGTTTTAACTTCACTAAGGGCTCTTTGAGTGTTATCTATCTTTTGTCTAGTGAGGAGACATAGCGCGATGGATGTTAAGCCTTAACTGCAATCGTGGTTTTTGGCCACGTACACACCAGCCTTAGGGTATTTTTTGACTCAATTTTTTTAATTGCTCATAAAGAACAACCGTCACCTGCACTGTCTCAAGTTGAACTAGCTCGCTCCCCCCTCCCCCAGGATTACATTGTAGTCAAGGTTACTGCACGCAGCCGTTTTACCACAACAAAAAATAATATTATGTCGGGTCAAAAAAGACCCTACAATAGCAGTTGCAGATTAAGGGTGCTGATGAAACTTATTTTATCTGCAACTGGAGAGAAAATGCCAGAAAACTGTCACGGCTTTCTCTCCCATAGGCCCGGGTTCATGAGAACATTGCCCCTTAATGTTTCATCCTGTGTCAATACTCAACATTTCACTCTCTCCATCAATAACAGCCGTGGCTGCCGGTGTTGGGGCTCATGATGATGTTTCTTTCTCAGTTGCATGAGATTGAGGCCCACTGAATTAATTTTATTTTGGTTGAATATATTTTGGAAACAACTTAAAATGCCAGATCTCATAAATCTACAATAGTAACCATGGAATCTTTTAATTTGATAAAGCAAAGAATTTTTATACAGTATGTGCATTCATTATAGCTGTCATCAGAATATTTGTTTCTACTTCTAGATATCCAAGGTGACAGCCACCAGATAGATTATATTAGATAGGTCGGTGGAGTTACTACTAATGAGTCCTTGAGGCTCTTAGACCAAATAGGTCGATTGTGCCAGCCACCCTATCGGTGGTTACCCGTAGAGTCGGAGTGCTTTGCTGAAGGCAAGCAGTTCCCCTACAGGAATTACACCTACTTCGTTGGGCTCCAAGAATTCTGAGCCCAGACACCTGCTCCAAGTCCTAAGTATGGTTGTACATTCAGGACTCGGACATATATGGGAAGTTGTTTCATCCACTTCCCCACACCACCTGCATGTGGGAGAATCTGAAATCTTCAAGAGATGAAGATGTCTCATCACTTGATAGTGTCATGTGAGTAGTCCCACTACCATTCGTATTTGACTCCCATTTGATAGAAGGAGCCTCCATGAAAAGCTAGGTCTTGGTCCCATTATATGAAGTTTGGCGTGCCATAGCTTTGATGCAGTTCGCCAGATCTCAGAGTGTTGAGCCAGACCCCACATTTTGATCTCAGTCGTACCAACTGATGGCAAAATGGGTATGATTGGTTCAGGGCCAATCAGATTGCTGTTGGATCCTGCTTTAGCAAGTTTGTCAGCCTTCTCATTTTTGGCTATGCCCATGTGTCCAGAGAATGGGTTGTTGAGACCTATTGAGGGGTGGGATGTACTCACATTTTGACCAGAATTGGTCCGATTTGACCCTCCATGGGTCCGATGATCCTCACCCCAATGACGTACGTCGGCAGACCGCACGGCAGCAACCCGTAAAGTGGGTCAGAGAGACACCCCATCCCAAATATTCGGGCAACGGGCTCTCTCGGTTCACAGAGATGTGCGGTAGGCTCTTGCGAAAGCGGAGCCGACGGTAATTCGTCTCTGTTGTTTGGGGGAACCAAACTAACACGAGCACTTCGGGGAGGCGGAGGCCCAATAGAGGTCCTTTTGACCTCTATCCGCCTCATTGGTGTCGGCCTCGAAGGGGCTGCGGTTACGCTAACCTTCCCATCCCATCCCTTCCTTCCACCTCTTCCAAGTCCCTGGGTATAAGCGAAAGCTTGCAGACCGGGGACGGAAGTTGTAGTCCTGCGGCGAGAGCCGAAACACCTGTCCAAATATCTGGAAAAGTTCCACTTTGCCGCATTTGCCTATCATGTTGAGTGCTTCCTGGCACTCTTGCAGCGGCTGTGATTCTCACAGAGGTGAGTAAAGGGCTTTTAGAGCCGCTTGACTATCAGTGCATATGTGGACTGGTCTGTCATGCAGTCCAACCTCTTTAACTAAATTTGAACATATCAGAAGTGCATCGACTTCTGCTTGAAATACTCTTACATTGAAATACAGCAGCTTCTGTAGGGTATTGCCCTCAAGGGATTGAAAGAATCCTGGCTGGTTTGCCACACTAGATCCCAGCACCTGTTCTTCCTTCCTTCCTGGAGCAATCTGTATACCATACATAGGCTCCTGCATAGAGTTCCCTCCCTCCTTTTCTGTCCCTTTTTTCCCTATTTGGACAGTGGATCTTGAAAAGTTGGGGTGAATGGATGAAAGTTGCTATCATTGTATCAGAGCCCATTTCAGCAATAGGGCTAGACTCTCTGAACTCCGTCCACACTTGTCTGTGGCTGGTGAAATTTCCTTTATCACTCCACTTTCTTAAGCATTTAAGACAATAGGCCACCATCCTTGCCTGAATTTCAGCTTCCATGTATAGTGGTAGAATATTAAGGAGAGAAATAAGTAAGCACAATGTTAAGGAGAGAGGGGAGGGAGATTACATTGCCCCTGTAGTGCCCAAACAGGCCATCCTCTGCAAGTGGTTGAGTTTGTCCCAGGAAAATTTTTGCTTAGTCCTCTTTCACCATATCATAGAACAGTATAGAAGACTAGGTTTCACTATTGCTTTTATGGCTTTTGGTTGAAATTTTCAGGTTTTGCCAATGCCCTGCAGAAAGTCCAGAGGGAGACGCAGGCTTTTTTTGTTTTCGCCTCGAGATGTTCTCCCTAGTTTAGCTGGTAGTCTAAAATGACTCCCAGGTATTTTACCTTTAGTGAAGGCCGTAGGACTTTTCCTTGCAATGAGGCAATTTTAAGACCTCTTTTCCTTTCTTTGGTTAATAAAACAATGTTAGTCTTTTCTGGATTGACAGTAAGCCCTGTTTCAGCACTAGAGGTGGGTGATTCTGAGTATTACCATGGTCATTTTAAAAAATGACCATGTTATTTTACATAATTTACCACGTCTCCCGAAAAATACTGTATTTTTCACTAATATTCACTTCCGTCTCGGATATCTTTCCTATCAATTTTATTACAAACATTTCAAGTCGTCTATTTACAGTTAATACAATCATTATTAATTATTAAATTAGTCCAACTAATTTGTGGAATATAGGTAAGTGGGGCTATCATTTTTAACAGTTTGAACGAAACTTTCCTATACAAACAAAAGAATTTCGAAATGCATGTGGGCTGCTGTGTTTGTTTTTGAATTTTCTTTATTTCTAATGCATTTACACAGCAATAACAATGGTTTGAATTCCTTTAACCCCTTGCTTTAAATTCCTTTAACCCCTTGCTATTGCTACTGGCTTTCCTATTAAATCCTCTAATTGCTATTGATTGTAGAAAATCAAAAATTACCAGAAAATTATGGTAGTTTTAGTGGTTTTAGTATTTACCTCAAATGAAAATTACGGTAATTTACCCATCTCTATTCAGTACACCATCCCATTGTCTTGTCCCGGGCTTTTGGGGTGAATCCAGAGGCAGTATCAAGGTATTTTCTAGTGATGAGTATACAGTAGAACCTCTTTTTTACAAACCTCTTATTGACGAAATGGCACCAATTTACGAACCATTCCACCGGTCCCGATACTTTTATATTGGAAAACCATGTAAAATGACTTCCATTTTATTGATTTTCGAAGTGAAAAGCCGGTCCCTGGGAGTGACTGACCCCTGTTTTACGAAGTATTTGAAATGGTTTTGTCGCATAGAACACAATGTTATGGAATGACGATCGCCATATACCGTGCACAGGAGCAGCTGAACAATGGATAAAACATCGCTGACCAAAAAAAAATGAGGAAGTCTGTGAGTTTTTTTTTTTTTTCAACTGTTGACGGCTCTACTTGGTGGAATAACATAACGTGGGAGAATTTAAAAACACTTAGTAATATTCCACAAAGATTTAGTCAATCAACCTTGTGGAATATTACTAAGTGTTTTTAAATTCTCCGTGAGTTTGGTCACCAAATGGGAGATTGTCAAGGAAGTACGTGATCGCGTGCAGACAAAAAACAGAAATTGCTCGAAAGTATAGCATTTCTTTATCGACATTAACAACAATGGTGAATTCAAGCGAAAAAATTTTGAATCACACTATAGCATCGTCGAAAACAAAGAACATTTCATCGTCGAAATTTGAACAACTTGATTTGCAGCTGTATAATTTTTTTAAGTGTCATGAGTGCAACTTTCTTATAAGTGGGCCTATTCTGAAGGAGAAGGGGTTTTGGCTCTTAAACTGAAGTGCGACAACGTGAAATGCTCAAATGGGTGGCTAGAAAAATTCAAGAGAAGACATGGAATCACTTCACTTAAAATCTGTGGAGAAGAAGGACGTGTGAACACAGATGTTGAGCAGTGGCATGAAATGTACGACGACAATGACGGAACGATGAAACGACGAAATTATGTCATAATATTCCCCTCGGGACAGGTACAACCTGGATGAAACAGGACTATTTTTCAAGGCATTACCTGACACTGCCCTCGCGACCCGTGGTGAGAAATGTCACGGAGGGCAAAAAAGTAAGGCTAGGATAACAGTGTCACTGATCTGCAATGAAGACGGCTCAGAGAAGTTAAAACCACTTGTTATTGCAAAATCCAGGGTTCCGCATTGCTTTAAGCATATGAAAAATTTGCTGTCATATGAAGATAATAAAAAAGCGTGGATGGCGGAAATTTTTCAGAAGCAAATTATCTTCTTGCAGAGGAAGAGTGCACGCGAGAATCGCCATGTACTACTTCTCGTAGACAATGCCCCAGTTCATGAAATAAGCGGACTAGTGCTAGCAAACGTCGAAGTACTTTTCCTGTGTCCAAATAGCACCATTAAGATGCAACCGCTGGACAAGGGAATCATTAACATATTTAAAGTCCACTACCGAAGATTTCTCGTCCAGCACTATCATCGGACGCTTGGTAAGTTCCATTTCTTTTCTATCATTTTGTGTATTGCAAATATCTAAATCATCATCACGAAGAATCCATATTTTCTCTGGAATTATTTAAAAGTAGCAGTAAGACAGCCGCCACAACCCCATCTCCAAACTTTGGTAAGCCTTTTACTTGGAAGTAGCATTCCCGCTGGAAGTTCTTCGCTGCAGCTGTCGTGGAAATTAGTTTCATTAAAGAATACTAATTTTGTAATATGACGTTACTTATGTTCAAATATTTATGCATTTTGAATATATTATTTTTCATTAGTAGTGTTTTACATCATTAGGTAAGAATTTGCGATCGCGACTTACAGCCATGGAAGAAGACAGCTTTCAGTACCCACGAGTAAATAGTTCTCGCAAATCACCGCTAGATGTCAGCGTTGTAGAACGCATATAATAAAGAGGGAATTTCAAATTAACTCGAGTAAAGTTCTAAAATTGACTTTCATGAGAAGACTGTTAACACTTAGCGTGCCATGGACGTAATATTACGTCCCAGTAAACTTTCTGAACTTTGCCATGGACATTATATTATGTCCTCCATATTTTATTGGCTTTATTAGCTTAAAGCCGTAACAGTACGTCGGTGGACTTTTCCAATATGCTACTTAGTGGTTTTGTACGCTTGAAAATCATCTGCCAGATGGAAAAAGTCCCACTTAACGTCTTGATGACGATATGTTTACAGTAACTTCCGGTAATCTTGGTTCTCACCTCTAGCCCTAGTCGGGTCTGGCGGCAAGTGTCGCCTTATCTATTGCCCTGTGGGGTAGGGTCATCTTAGCGGTTGGCTGGTCCCTTTTTCCCGTGCCCACCAACAAAAAGCATTCCCCCTTTTTGAGTGAGGACTTCTCGTTACAGCAAAATAAGATGTATTACAAGGAGTGTTTTTTATAAGTTTAAACTTTACTCTTTAATTTGATTTTATCAAGCAAAGATTTTTATTGATATTTAAGTATGTTACATAACAATTAAAACCGTTTGTTTTTGAAAAATAAAAAAGTTGCAACAATTGTACGTCAACTATCATATCCATTTAAAAAGTTTTTATTTTCATAAATTTGAACAATTTGATCTAGAGCACTCATCAAGAAATGTCATAGAAAAATACCATTGAAAATTAGGTAATGAAATGTTTCTTTTTATGGTATACCTGAAAGTATGGAGAAGCAAAAAACCCACGTTACACACACTACACTGAAATGAAGTGTCCTTCCTTATGGCTTTTCCTGTCTCTTTTTTTCCCGCCTCTATTTTCCCCTTAACTGTGCACTTTTTACACTTTTTTGAGCTTTTCTTTGCCCTTGTGGGATGGGGACTCTTTCAAGAAAATGTTTTCCTACTAATCATGACAGTTGACCTCTACTAGTACTTGGTAGCTCCTCTGGATCTACCTCAAATACTGCTAAGTCACTGGACAGATCCTTCATGAATTCCGTCATTGAGACCTTATTCCCCATCACTTTGTTGTACATGACACAAGCATTTGATACACTCATTAATAGCGTATGAAACGCTATTTACGCCACCATTTGACTCTGCGGTGTTCAAATACCCTGTATGGCATTCTCTGATCAGATAGGTCGACACCAAATTTTTTTAAATAAGTAATGGTAGCGGGCGTGACTTCATAGAAATCCTTCATAGTAGTCTGAAGAAATTACAACTTGGCTGTTTCCACATGAGGTTTTATTTTTACCAACCATGGTTTCGTTACAGAGTAACATTATCAAGGTAAAAAATTTTCAAAAAATGAGCAGTATATAGGCAAGTCAAGTGGTGGGGGAGGTGGTGGGAGGGTGTTGAGGACTGGGAGAGTTCAGGTGCTGAGGGGGGTGGGGGAGGTTAAGGGGAGGTATGGGTTAGGTGGCGGTTGGGCTCGGTGCTCGGGTATGCGTCACTCCAGGCGGGGAGGGGGAAGGGTTGGATGAGCAAGAAGGGAAGTGGAGGAGGGGGGGAGCGAGAGGGATAGAGGTGGTCATTGACGAGGTGTGAATCAGCGTGGCTTAAGATTTCACACTCCTCCAGGGCGTCTAACCTGCGTCCTTTCTTCTCTACGTGTAATATGGTAGGAATGAAGTCACTGTTGTGTCCCATGTTGAGTAGATGTTTGGCAAATTGGGAATTTTCCTTTCCATGGAGATGACACATCCGGTGCTCCACTATCCTGGTGGAAAAGCTCCTCTCTGTTTGCCCAATATAAATAGCGTCACATTCAGAACACTTCAAAAGGTATACTCCGCTCTGCTGTTCAGCCTTTTCTTTGTCCTTAGGTGATCCGAGGATACTTCCGAGCGTTCTCTTATTATAGAATGCTGCCCTTATTTTTTCCTTGGGAAGTAGTCACTGAACTTTTAGGGACAATTTCCCGAGGAAAGGAATTCTGCACCATTTTGGCGAATCTTCCAGTGTGGTCTGAGCGCTGTGTATTTCTCTCCATGCTATCTGGGTTCTTTTTCTCCAGTAAAGGGTGTCCACTAAACTTTCTGGGTAACCATTGTTGGCAGCAATGTCCTTTATGGTGCGAAGTTCCTTCAATTTGTTGGCTTCTGACATAGGGATGTGGCATAATCAATGGATCATTGAGTTGAGAGCTGCCGTTTTCTGGTGGAAGTGATGTCTGGAGTGCTCGTGGATGATGGCGTCCGAGTAGCACTGCTTCCTAAAGATGGCAAAGTCGAACCTGTGGTTTTGAACTTTTATTGATAGGTCCAGGTAATTTAGTGCACCTTCCTTCTCAATTTCCATGGTGAATTGGATATGTTCATCCTGTGAATTGAGCACTGTCAGAAAGTACGTGAGCTGTCTTGTCTGTAACGAAACCATGGTCGGTAAAAATAAAACCTCATGTGGAAACAGCCAATTTGTAATTTCTTCAGACGCTCCTACCAAATTTTTTTGTTTTAGTTCACAACAGCTGTAGGCTTCGTTCTCTCCCTACCTCTCCGGTCAGTGAATGTAACAATCTCTGCCATATGACGTGTACTGAGCATGAACACATCCCTCTTATCTTTCCAGCAGAGAGCCAGGATATTGCCTCTTCGGTGGAATATCATATTTCCACGCTCCACTGGAGAATTGCGTAGAACCGATGGCATTTCTCGAACCGTTCTTTTGCACAGTTCCCACTAATCCTGTTTGCATGGACTCCAACTCTCGCAAGAACTGGGCTGGTATAGTACCTGTCTGTGAATACTGTGCGGCCTTTCCCAGCTAAGGTGTCCAGTAGCCATATATTCCCAGAATCTGATTCTGATAACATATACAGCTTTATGCCATATCTGCTTGGTATCTGTGGCATAAACTGCTTGAAGGCAAGTCATCCTCGGAATGTACACATACCCTTATCAATGGTGACATCTTCTAGGGGATAGTATGCCAGTTTAAAATGTCTCCGAATGGCTTCAAACATTGGTCGGACTTTTTGCAAGGAATCGTACCCAGGCTCACCTTTTTTCTTCATGATGCTGTTGTCATTTAGATGATAGTTAGCCATTATTGATAAAAGTCGATTTCTACTCATTAAATTTGGGCAGAAGTTACATGATATCCCTGGATTTGTGCTCCTGTCGTCTGTCCTTTCTGGTCTCTCACTGATGCTCATATGTAAAATAATGGAAATAAATTTTTTGACATCACTATTAGTTACAGTTTTCCATTGCTCTAGTCTACTATTTGGTGATGTCTCGTTTCTTCTCCTTTTTGTTTGAATTTTTTGCCTAGCATACAGATTTGTCTGCAGTTTTATATGACTGAAGAGATCCTGATCAACAAAATAATAAAAAAATCAACTAAAAGACTGTTTTCATTGAACTCAAGTTTCCTCAGTTATACCTGACTGGCCCGGGAAAATAGGAATGTTCGACATTTGGTCAACATCACTCCAATTATCCTGATGCACTTGTCTTCTTTCGGCATTCCTCCTCTGCTTCTAGCCACTTCTCTGACCCTTAAACGACCCCGAAATGGCACCGAAGCTGATGCAACATCATGTTCGTTTAAAGCATCGTGTTCGTTTAAAGGAAAACATCCTCATCAGATCACATTCTATCAAGTTTCTTGGTCTAGTAATCAATGAAAACCTGGACTGGTCTGACCACATACAGTACATCATGAAAAAAATTACCACTGGAATCTTCTTGATTAGAAAACTAGCTCCAATTGTAGCTCTGGATGCCCTGAAACTCCTATTTCACTCAAAAATCCAATCTCACATTTCATACGGCATCCTATTCTGGGGTAATGACAACTTTTCCCACAAGATTTTTTCCCTCCAAAAGCAGGCCATTAAGGCAATGCTTCATCTCCCCCTCCGTACTCCTGGCAGACCTTTATTCAAGAACCACACCATCCTCACACTTCCATCCCTTTATATACTTAACTGTGCCTTATTTGTCAAACAAAACCCCCAAATATTCTCCTCTCACCATGATGTGCACTCCTACCACACACGAAACAGTACTAACATCCACCTATCCCAAGCCTCCACTTCCCTTTCTCTACATGGTCCTCATCATGCAGCCTCAATAATTTATAACAAATTACCATCTGATATTAAATCACTTTCCTCTCTGCCAGTGTTCAAGAACCGTGTAAAGAATTTACTTCTTGAAAAAGCATATTTGCATTTCTGAGTTCATGGCATCTAAGTGTGATTGCTGTCATACTTGAACTTATTTTATTTTTTACTACTTGTAAGTCCTGTTGTGTCTATATTTTTTTGAAACTTAACCAATGTTGTTTGCTTTCTTAATGCATCATTTTTTTTGACGATTTCTATGTTACCTTGTAACCAACAGAAATAAAATCATTATTATTATTATTGTGTGTGCTGACGTCATCATCGCTCCTGGATTCTCTCACAAACACAAGAATCAATACTGTTAGACAGGATGTACCGCATTACTTTTGCGAATATAATTATATATTGACTATGAGAAAGAAGAAGATAAAAAGTAAGGCGTTCCAGAGAATAATTATAACACATGTTTCTTACCAGAATCATAAATGTCTGCCGTTTCTCGGAAATCTGGATCGTCTTCACTTCTTTCTGCCCAGTCATGGTAAAGTTCTTCCAAAACATCTTTGTCACCCAGTGTCTCATTTGCCATGCTGAACAAAATGAAAATCACAAAAAAATTCTCACCGAATGACAGGCCAACACTCATTGTCAGTGAGGGGTGGAACACGTACAGGATCATGCTAAAAAATGTGCGTGATCCCACCCGTGGTGGACCGGAAGATGTTTGTGCGGAGGTCACTTTGCCCAAGTATAAAAGTGATGAGAAACCCGAGTACAATGTCACGAACGGTCGAATATATTTGCGTGCAGACCAACCATGCAAGTTACTCTGCGACCAAAAACTCCAGGCTCTTAAGGCATACTGCTGTAAAAACCCGAGCGTCACCCACGCCTAAGGGCCAAAAACTCCCAAATGTCAAAGAGGGTCACTGCACCCTCAATGAACGGTTCTTTCCACAGAAGAGTCCTCACTCCAAAAGGAGGAATGCTTTTTGTAGGTGGGCACGGGAAGACAACCTACTCTGCAGGGCAATAGATATGATGACACTTGCTGCCGGACCAGATGGAGGGGTAGGTGTTTAACCCAAGATTACTGGTAGGTACTGTAAACATATCGTCATCAAGACGTTAAGTGGGCACTTCTTCCATCTGGCGGATGATTTTCATTATCTCTGCCTCAAGACTCACCCAGCTCACGCTGAACAAATAGGTTTAGTGGACCCAAAGGAGGGGATTTAAAATCTTGGAAAAAACCAAATGTATCCACTTTCATCAGATTAGAGGGCATCACATCCCTCCACGTTTACATTTAGGGGGCAGAAACCTTCCATTCGTGGATTCCATCCGTTTTCTGGGACTAGTATTTGACTATTGCCTCAATTGGAAGGAACATATCAGTGTCCTGAAAAGGAAATGTGCAAATGCATTAAATATCTTAAAATTTTTTAGCCATTCATTGTGGGGAGCTGATCGTCATATGTTGATTTTATTATACCGAACGCTGGTACGGTCCAAGTTAGACTATGGATGTTGTGTACTTCTCCGGTCGGTAGTCATACTTATGCCCACTGACCACGGTTCACAATGCTGGACATCAGTTCAGGACCAGTCCAGTGCTAAGCATCTATGCGGATGCAGGAGAGAGAGCAGTTGCTCCAACGGAGAAACATACTTATGTGTGGCTATGCTGCCACAATTTTATCAATGAGGACTCACCCATATTTTAACCTTTTTTAAACCCTGCTTTTTAGAATTTTTTTACTGTCGAACCAGAGCCACTTGGCCTGCAAGCATACACTTTTTTGGTTTTATTGCCGAGCATCATATCACGCTTCCAGACTTATACCCTTTTGGCTATCCCAAGCATCCGCCTTGGGAAACTCCCGCTCCTAAAATCTCAATCATCGTAAAAAGGCTTTAACTACTGCCCCGGAATGCCAGCGTCAGTTTAATTTGTTTCTCCACTGCAACCCTGGTATCGTACCTGGTTATTCAGATGGCTCCGGGTCTGACGCAGCCTGTGCATGTGCAGTCATCTCATCCCACCATGGACCCATGAAGGTGAGGTTGAGTCTGATGTGTAGTGCTTACACAGAGGAACTCTTCGCGATAAAATTGGCTCTTGGTGGGATAGAAGGCAGTAGTGGCTCCTTTGTCATATGTATGGACTCACTTAGTGCCTTGAATTCCATATCCAGCTTTTCTCCCATGCATCCCTACAGTTCAGGAAATACAAAATGCTTTGATCTCCCTTAGCAGAAAGGGATTATGTATCTCATTCCTTTGGGTCCCACGGCATGTGGGAATCACTGGAAATGAAAGAGCTGATGCTTAGGTGAAGGAGGCTCTTGAATTTGGAGGATATGACTATGATGCTGGTACCCTTCGAAGACCTGAAGTCTACCTTGAGAAAGGTAGCTCTAGACGAGAGGAAAGTGTCATAGGTGAAGCTTGAAAATAATAAATTGCGCGGGGTGAAATCGGTAGTGTCAGCGTGGCCCATATCCATCAGGAAGAGTCGCCGGGAGGAAGTAATGCCTTATTTTGTAGGATTAAAGTGGTCACGAATATTTGGATCTGTTTTACGTTGTTTCGACTTACATCACTCTTCTTCCACAGGCACCTCTGACGTAAATTGAGGACTTACAGTATTCGAGGAACATTATGGGATCCAGAATAGTTACATCATAGAATTAAGTAATTCTGTGATACTACCATTCATGAATAAACACTACATTTAATGAAGTGCTTATCAAATGGAATGGAATATTCTTGCAGTTCCTGCTATTCATTAGATAATTCTATGTAATTTCGCTTTATCGCTCTCCATAGTGATCAATGTCACAAGACTGTCTATACGATTACGCAAATAAGTGTAACACGGCACTAGACGCAGCAGCGAACTGCCAGAGATTAACGGATGAGCACGGGAGGAGCCAACTGCAGAGAAGGGGAGGGGTGACTAGCAAGAGGGGGTGGGAGTTGCCCGGTGCATGAGAGGGGTGGGTTTTGCTCAGCGCACGAAAGGGGTGGGAGTCAATGTGTTCTTCTAGACTGAAAAGAGGAGTTCAGGTGCTTAGGGTAGATTTCTGGACGAACATTCATGTGCATAAATAATCTGATATTGATAGAGCTCTTGAGGTTTTAACACAAAGGTGATATTGCCATAATGTTTTGCCACAGCCAAGAAGAGGTTTAAAATATAAAGGATATCTTGCTGCGTGACTAACTTCGTTAAAAGCGGCACTCATTTCAGTGTGCCTTCCTTAAAAGCAGGATTTTTCCATGGCGAAAGGGCCTTTTTTGATGGAGAACAGCTTTCACTTCATTAAAAGCGGGATATCATTGTAAGCGGGTTTGTTAATTTGTTGCGGGTAAGTGGGCTCCACTGTATATAATTTTTCGACATGGGCTTAGTCAATGGATAAGGCTACCTACACAGTGCGATAGCAGATGAGAGTTAGGGACATAAGAGCTCACTACACTCTTCCATAAGCACCTTGGTGTAATGAAAACGTGGTATGCCCTATAGTATATTGTTTTGTATCTGTTTCGTAGTCATCAATAATTGTTCTCATGCCAAGTTGTTTTTGTATACGTATTTTGTATACGTATTAGGATTTTTTTCTGCTCATATCAGACTCAATAGTGCAAAGAAAATGAGATCATTGAGAGAGAAAGTTAATGTGCATTTATTAAGGATAGACATTTTCACTGTGATGGGTTGTGTTGTTGGTTTAACATGGTGGTTATTTAATACTCATTCATTTTGTTTTAGGAAATGCAGGAAAGTTTCTGGAGGTTTACATGTTTTTATAACCTATTGTGTTATGGTAACCTATCACTGTTCTTATAATTGATCTATTCAGTTTGCAGGCTGCTGTTGATAAAATGACATCCAAGAGAGCTCTTATCATCAAAGTTGAAAGATTGAAACAGAAACAAGCATATTTAATGTATGAAGCTGCCAACCGTGATCTCAAAGCTGTAAGTTTCTGTTTTATATTTTTTAATTTTAACGGAGAGAGTTGTAGAGTATAATATAGTCATTAAATTAGATAGCAATTGAAGATGGTTTTGGTAATAACCTACTACCTTCGCAAGATAATCTGCTCATTTATATACACATGGTTCGAGTCTATTCTTTACTAAGAAGAGAAGGTGGCTATGTTGGTGGGTGGTGATCACAATAGGTCTGGTGATGGACTGAGCACAGCGGGTGCTTCACGGTTCAGCAGTGAGAAAACAAATGAAAGGTGGTAGGTGCCACAATAGCATTAATGCACTGTAGTACTTCCATGTCAGCAGAAAAAGCTACTGTAATTAACTCTCTAGTTCAATTCATGTAATCAAATGGGTGAAGTGATACAAAGATAAGTTTGCAATTCTTTATTGCAGTGAAACCTTAATTTAATATTGCTGGAGGATCCGAAATTTGGGCTCTTTGTAAAATCAAGAGTGTGAAATTGTGAGCTTAAGAAGAGGTGACAACAATGCAAGGTGTATGTTCATATTTAGATTGTCTCTTATGTTCTATTTTAATTAACACCTACCATTCTACCTTGCTAATCCTTTCTGTGCACTGGATATAAATTAAGTAGCTATACTTGTGACTGAACATGATTCAACAATAATAACACCGATGGATTGGCAACTGAGAAAACTGAATACATCATTAAATACAATCTGGGAGAGAACATGAAAATAATGCATTCACACATCAATGTTTTTTTAATATCCTCATTATATGTTCAAGCGAGGATGGAATTCCTATTCACTGAATCCAGCGTTTTTTTCAAATAAATATAAATCCTTTGTAAACTCCTATTCCACAATTATATTCATGGAATTTTTTCCACAGAACTTCCAAAGGTTTACAACTTTTACAACAGCTCTTGTAAAACTCAACATAGAAACAATTTTTCCTTTGGTATGTTGGAAACATGTTTGGCTAACTTATATCAAAATCTCTCATCTCTACTATAAATATTGAGAGAATAGTGATAACATATAGTTTGGCCATCGGGTTTTGAGCACCGAAAACAGGGCCTTTTTTCAAAAAAAGTATTGTAAAAGTGTAGATAATGGTAGGAAAAATATTTACATGCAGCAGTTAATGTAGAAATGATCATTCTATTGTATGCATTTTATTTCGTTAAAATTGGTTGACTCTACTTGAAGATACAGCGTCTTAAACTCAACAGACTCTACCTTTTTAGTGGACAGTAGTTGCTGTGCTAGGGAAACACTGTGATTAACTTCACAGTCAATTTGGGGAAATTTTTGAAAATCATTGATAGCCTACGGCCAGAGCTTCCACCAGCATGAATTTAATGTTGATGGGCTCATCTCTTTAAATGATTCTTTAATTATATTTGTGCAGTTGGCAAAGTGAACTTTTTCCAGCAATCCATTTCAGAGAGAGAATTGTTTTTCTCCATCATTTCTATTAAGAAAGAGAAGATGCGCCGAATATAATAACTTTTGAAAGTAGAAATGATACCCTGATCTAAAGGCTGGAGGAGGAATGTCGTGTTTGGTGGTAGGAATAAAACCTCTATGTTTGGATGTGCAGATTTGAGTTCCCGAGGATGACCTGGAGTGTTGTGCAAAATGAGAATCACTTTGAAAGTCAATATTTTTTAGGATAGTTACTTTTCGACTTTGGCAGCAAAACAGCTCTGAAACCAGTCCATGAAAATATTTCGACGTACCCATTTGGACCGCCAAAACACAGGCAGGTGATTTTTAATTTTCCCTGACAGAGCTCATGGGTTCTGCGAGCGGTAAATCAGCATAGGCTTCACACGAAAATCGCCATCAGCATTGGAACATAAAAGAAGGGTAATGCAGTCTTTGAGACAAGAGTCCGCCTCTTCCAAAAAAGTCCAGTTTCATTGGCATTGAAGACTTGCTCTTTCTTGGATTACTGCTAGGAGGGTGATGGACCTCAAACAATTATGCCCTTACAAAAAGAAAATTAGACCTAAAAAATAACCGTCATCTATTGTGCATGTCCTAAAAGTCATTGAAATGTTTCCATTCTTTTAAGTGTGTACCCAAAATGTTTCACTGGGTTTTGCTGTGTCTTACTGCACTCACATTGTTCCTTCTTGATCCATTGCATGGAATGTGTGATGGAATGTCTCATAGGGAAGTGACACCCAGAAACTCATTTCACACCCAACATAAACAGGTTTGAGGTCATGAATTTGGGGTAGGGGAAGTTGACATTGTTTTATTTTGTTAAGTTTCAACAACATATTTAGTCCACATGAGTATAAACAAGACTATTTATTATGAACACTTTACTCACAAGTACAGCCATTGACATCAGGCCCAAGACTGCTGCGTCTTTCCTACATGGTTGCCAACCTGACATACTGGCTACGACAGAACAGCCAACTTAACATTTGGCTACAAAACCTTCCCCTTTAAGCTTAGTAAACAAAACAAATGAAATACACAAATCAAACAATTTAACACTCTCATAGATCCATACATATTGGTGGCCTTGTGACATGACCACTCCTGGTGACAACTTGGCAAACCCTGCACGAGCAACAGGACCTCCAACACTTGGCACATTTATGAGCAGTTGCTCCATTTGAAACTCCACATTAGGTGAAGGTTGTATCACACTCCGTACAGCATCATCATGGTACAATTCAAGTAGCCTATCGGAGGAAAAGTCATTTGCGTAAGACTTCCTCAAATGGATGGTATTATGTCTAACAACATTGCCTTGCTTGTTTTTTTACCAAATAATAATAATAATAATAATAACGCCAACCTTCGTTCCGCGGGTCTCAGGTCCGAAACAGAGGGTTTCGTTCTCGCGTGCCAGGATGGTGTCATCAACACCCTCGTGTACCGCCGAATGATATTCAAGGCGGAGGTGACGGACACGAGATGCAGAGCGTGCCGAGCCAAGCCGGAGACTTTGAGTCACCTTCTCTCCGGCTGCAGTTATTACGTGCAATCAGCGTATTTAACTAGGCACAATGCAGCTCTGCGAGTGTTGTATTTCCACCTTCGACATCATTACGGCATCGACGAAGTTTATGTGCTGCCCTATGCCCCTGGAGATATTGAGTCCGTCGTGGAGAACGACAAAATAAAAATCTGGTGGAATTACTCATTCCCCACCACCAGGCAGTTGGAGGCGAACAAGCCTGACATCGTTCTCCTCGACCGCCAATCTCGTTTCATGTTCGTAATCGAGTTTTCGGCTCCGGCCGATACGAACTTGGACGCGAAAGAGGCGGAAAAACGGACGAAATATCAAGACCTGCTGTTCGAACTTCGGCAGATGTACCCGGGACACTCTGTAAAACTAGTAGTCCTAGTCATAGGTGTGCTCGGTGGAATCAAGGGCTCGCTGATACAGAGCATCAAGTGTATTCCTGCTTGCGTGGCACAGGCGGAATCACTTGCAGCCCTCATGCAGAAGGCCGTCCTCTTAGGGTCGCTCCGTCTGCTCCGTGCGCACGACCCGAACGCAGCGTAGCCACTGATCCGATGGGTTAATTGGAGGCGGCTACGAACTCTGCACCTCCCCTCTCGAGTTCTCGGCCATTATGACGGCAACGAAACCCGATGTTAGCCGGGTACTCGGAGGGGAAAGTTACAGAAGTAAAAAAAAAAAAATAATAATAATAATAATAACATAATAACGTCGTTCATCATCTGCAAGATGACGAATGCTACGAATACCTCGGCGTCCCCCAGCGTCGAATGCAGGAGGTAGCAGCAGTGAAGGAAAGACTCACCGCCAAGTACAGACAGACTCTCAGAAAAATCTGGAGTTCTGAGCTGTCTAGCAAGAACAAGGTTCTTGCCACGAACATGTTCGCGGTTCCGACACTGCTGTACACCTTCGGATGCATGAAATGGAATGTCAACGAGTTGCAAAACCTCGACCGGGGAACGAGGAAGATGCTGACCATCTATAGAAGTCTTCATCCGAAATCTTCCGTCGCCAGATTGTATCTCCCTCGCAGTGTAGGCGGTAGAGGTATGTTGAGCCTGGAGTGTCTACATAACAGAGTTGTTTTGGGTACAGTTTGCCGTGTGTTCAACAGCACGGACCCCTTGCTCACTCTCGTAAGGGAGCACGAAGGTGCCGGGGTGGGGGCGTTCCTCTTCCAGGCGGCAGAGGGCAGCGGACGAAATCGGTCTGGACTTTGACCTGTCATCCGACGGTAACGACAGTGGCACGTCAATCGTGCCACTGAGGGCAGACGTCTTAAAGCTCGAGGTCAAAAAGGCTGAGCAGAAGACCTTGCTCAAGACGCACACCAATAAGCCCATGCATGGAGGTTTCTACCGAAACATGGAAAAACATGGGCTATCGAAGGAGCTGACGTTTGCCTTCCTTCGTTCCGCAGGTCTCAGGTCCGAAACAAGAGGGTTTCGTTCTTGCGTGCCAGGATGGTGTCATCAACACTCTCGTGTACCGCCGAATGATATTCAAGGCGGAGGTGACGGACACGAGATGCAGAGCGTGCTGAGCCTAGCCGGAGACTTTGAGTCACCTTCTCTCCGGCTGCAGTTATTACGCGCAATCAGCGTATTTAACTAGGCACAATGCAGCTCTGCGAGTGTTGTATTTCCACCTTCGACATCATTACGGCATCGACGAAGTTTATGTGCTGCCCTATGCCCCTGGAGATATTGAGTCCGTCGTGGAGAACGACAAAATAAAAATCTGGTGGAATTACTCATTCCCCACCACCAGGCAGTTGGAGGCGAACAAGCCTGACATCGTTCTCCTCGACCGCCAATCTCGTTCCATGTTCGTAATTTAGTTTTCGGCTCCGGCCGATGCGAACTTGGACTCGAAAGAGGCGGAAAAACGGACGAAATATCAAGACCTGCTGTTCGAACTTCGGCAGATGTACCCGGGACACTCGGTAAAACTAGTAGTCCTAGTCATAGGTGTGCTCGGTGGAATCAAGGGCTCGCTGATACAGAGCATCAAGTGTATTCCTGCTTGCGTGGCACAGGCGGAATCCCTTGCAGCCCGCATGCAGAAGGCCGTCCTCTTGGGGTCTCTCCGTCTGCTTCGTGCGCACGACCCGAACGCAGCGTAGCCGCTGATCCGATGGGTTAATCGGAAGCGGCTACGAACTCTGCACCACCCCTCTCGAGTTCTCGGCCATTATGACGGCAACGAAACCCGATGTTAGCCGGGGACTCTGAGGGGAAGTTACAGAAATAATAATAATAATAATTTTATTTTGTCTATTGATCATATGTCAAAGAGATCAATGCATAGATATAAGACACGTCAAAGTTATTGAACAAAGAATTACATGTTTCCGTCAATATACAAGGTACGCTGCACTCAAAAATTGATGACAAAAAACAATTGGGATAGAACAAAACAAAATACAATGATAATACAAAAACAACAACTAAACTTTGTTATAAAACTCATGTACGCTGTAATAACATTTATTTACAAGATATTTTTTTAGTTCAGCCTTGAACTTATTTTCTGGGGTAGTAAATCTTAAATATGGGGGGAGTAAATTAAACATTTTAGTGCCAACAGCAATGGGGCTCCTAGAGGCTATTTTTTGTTTATGGTGGGTAACATGCAAACTTGAATGGGATCTTGTCAAGTGATTATGAATATCACTATTAACCTGTAATTTGTGAAGGTTAACCTTAATTAAAACACATAATTTATAAATATATAGGCATGGCACTGTGAGGAGCCTTAATTCCATAAATAGTGGTCTACAGGAGTGTTTTTGATTTACCCATAATGATTCTTATTGCCCTCTTTTGTTAAAGAAATACTTCGTTAAGGAGTGTTATGGCCGATCCCCAGAATTCAATTGCGTAGTTGGCTTTGTTCAAAAAGTTAGAGTGATATAAAGTCAATAGTACATCTTGAGATACTGTGTCTCTGAGAAATCTCATAACATACAAGACTACAGATAGCTTTCCAGTTAAATGGGAGACATGTTGACCAGTTTCCTGAATTTTCAATTATTAAACCTAAGAATCTACTGTTATCAGCTGGAATGAGACTGTTATTCTTAAGGGTTAATTGACCAAAACTTTGTGAGGAATCATGATTAAACAATAATATTTGTGTTTTTTCAGCGTTTAACTTTAATTTGTTAACAGTACTCCAATTCCATACTGAGTTTAATACGTCCTGACTGTTGCGATGCAGTTCTGTCATGTGTCATAATAGGACCGAGGACTGGTTTCATGTTTTCCTACAATTTCCCCTCTCTCCCATCTTACATTCCACTTATCTCTTACTAACACTTGTTCTCTTTTTGAAAAGTACACCTCATTCCTTCTTGCATGTTTATCGTAGTTCTGTTTCATTTTCTCAACCTGGGAAGTCAGAACTTTCACTATGTGTTCTGGAGTGATAAGCTTTGGTTTCAACGTGTTATAAGACCCTGGCAACTTTGTTCGGACTAAGCGATTGAACAATAACTGAGAGGGGGACCAGTCCATACCGGGAAGAGGGGTATTCCTGTATTCGCACAACAGGTTTCTATAATACATACCAGCTGCATGACTCTTTTTTTAAGATGAGTTTACCTATTTTAACACCCATTTCAAACAGACCATTTAATTGTGGATACATAGCTGGGCACGCTGGTTTTAAGCATTATTTCATTATTACAGAAGCATTGATGGCATTCAAGAGAATTGAATGGCATGTTGTCAGCTCTAACAACTCTGGGGTAACCATGGGTATTAAACACAGTTTGTAGAGCATTTATAACAGAGGAGGCACTCTTAGATTTCAGCCGACACATCAATCCATTTAGAATACTTATCAATAATAATGTGGTAACTTTTACCACCATGGTCACATATGTCCATTCCTACTTTTTCATAGGGCAGCTTTGGTACTGAGTCGGGAAGTAAAGTCTGCTTAAAATTAGCAGGATGAAATTTTTCATAAACAGGACAACTTTATATGTATTGAACTTTATCAACAGACATTGAGGGCCAGAAGAAGAGCTGTCTACCCTTCTTTTTTGTTTTTATTTCACACTTGTGACCTTCGTGCAACAGTTTCAATAGATAGGACCTTAGGGACTTAGGTACCACATTTTTATCGCAAAGAAAGACAAGATCATTTTCTGCTCAAATATCATGTTGCAGTTTGTGGTAAGGTGCACTTTCAGGGAGCATGTCTTTCACCTTAGGCCATTCAGACTTACAGTGCTGAACTACCGTATAAACTCGTGGTAGAGGCACACCTTTTTTCCCAGAAATCGCAGCCGAAAATGAGGGTGCACCTCTTACATGAATTTTTTATCTGCCTGCCTTACTTTCAAGTTCCTGGAGAGCTAAGTGACCTTGGTGCTCACCGTGAGTCATCAAGGGGAGGGGGTCGTTTGATCGCTTGTTTAGGGGGGACGCAGTTGCCTAAAACTTGACAGCGAGGTTGTGGGGGGTGCAATTTGGGGACAGCGATTGGCCGTAAGACAAGTGCAAGCACCGGAATTTTCTACCCCTGTTGCGCCGCCCCTACGATCCGTTGCAAAATTCCGTCACTCGAGTTTGAAGACTAATATCTCAAAGACGGCTCAGTCGATTTTAAAGTGAAGTACATCAAATCAAAGCTTGCTTATTTCTGCATTGAGTGATAGTATACAAAACGTTTTACCATTTATATTGATTTCAGTGTGTGCTTAAAAACATAATTTTAGCAAATTTTTCAGGTACCAGATGGATGCATCGCATTTATGGCTTTGTAATAACAACACGGATCAAGATATCAAAATTTCCTTGACAAATATTGTAGCAAAGATCTTTCTTAATGGTCATACGAAGTTTCATATGATTTAGTGCATTAGTATTTTAGTTATTGATGAAATTGCAAGACTGCGTGACTTTCTATTCCATGCATCCTTGAAAATCTCCATTTGGACCTTCTTCAAGCTATCGAGTTCATCATCATGAATCCACTTATAAAATTATAAACGAATTCGTTGGTTAATCAATATCGATTAACATTTATTTTGGAAAAATGCGCGCTGAACTGCCAGGAACATGCCTAGAAGAGAAAGGGAGAGGCACACGCTGTTGGGGTCGAGGGGGCCAGTCCCCCCTGAGGAACTCCTTCCTCTGCCTCTCAATCAACGTTGAGTCACCCGTCTTTCTAAATTATGTATATATAATGTTTCAACCTGCCCCCTCCCCTCCTCTTAAGCGAATGTAAGATAATCCCAACCCCCTGCCCCAGAAACGTCTTACATATTACTTGATTGGCCCCTTAGAAGTCCGACGAGAGTGATCTAGGGAGTAGATTACAAAAATATCCGTGTGTATAAGACGAAAACCCTCACACCTTTCCCCTTCCTACGACTTCCACATAAGTATAAACAAGACTTTTATTATGCACACTTTACTGACAAGTACAGCCATTAACATCAGGCCCAAGACTGCTGCACCTTTCCTACATGGTTGCCAACCTGACATACCGGCTACGACAGAACTGCCAACTTAACATTTGGCTACAACACACGTATCGGTAGAATGCACCCAATGTGGAGACTTTAAACATCCATTCTCAGTCCAAAAAAGACCAACAGATAAGAGAATGAAAGAATTTTAAGAACCCATTTTTAAAAAACTACACATCCTCACATTTCCATGTGTATACTTATTGTCAATTTTACTTTTCGTGTGTCAAAATCGAAATATGTTTGCTGTAAATTCTGATCTGCATAGTTACGAAACAAGAAACATGAAAAGTCTTCACTACAATTCTATAAGGACTAACAAAGCTAAGTTGGGACCACGAGAAATAGGTCTCAGAATGTATAACAAACTCCTTGAAAAATTAAAAATCATTGTATCTAATGAGTCATTTAATAAAATGTAACATTTTCTACATGAAAAAAAGTACTATTCAGTTAATGAATATCTTTTTGACTAAAAAAAATTATTACTTTTTGTTAGTCTAGTATGCAAGTATTAAAGATGTGGCACTAAAATATGGTATCCATGTTGTGTGTGTATATCTTTGCTGAGACGTGTTATATTGCACTGTTCATATGTTTTTGTGAACCTACTTTGCTTCTTTTGAATCCTTTATATTTTTTAAACTATTGTATTTTTTGACGTGTCTTATATCTTTCTTTGTAAGATCTTTGGACAAAATAAATTATTATTATTATTAAGAAAGAAGCCAAATGCCAGGTGCATGATTGATCTTGGGTAAATGGTAAACAAAAAATCTAATCCCTAGGAATATTTTTTTTCTGTTGATTAAGTGGGAACTTTTGATGTTTTCATTCGTGTTAATTTTAATCTGCTTAAATGGTTTCAGTGGAGCTATTCAATGTAGCGTGAAATTTTTGTGGACAACAGTATTGCTCATAGTGGCCAGTGGAGATGTCGAAGGTGCTCCAATGTAGCCTGTATTGAGCAACCGAAATTTCTCAATGATATGAATAGAATATTTTGATTGGTCCAAAGATTTTGCGTTGTAAAATGTAGGACAAGTCATAAAAGGAAACAAGCATGTATATCATGAACTTAGTATAATATGGGTAATTTACAACATGCACAAACATACATATTTATAGTTATAAACAGTCTTCTAAATAGTCCTTGACACTGTAATAACATTTATCTGGCAGGAAGTTTTTCAGCTGGTTTTTAAATGAACCCCTTGAAGGGGAATTTTTAAAATTGGCAGGCAAATGCTTATATTCTTTGATGGCAGCATGGAAAGGACTTTTATTATACATGCATACCAGTGGAGTTGCTAAACTTATGAATATCCACACTGTGGCATGTTTTGTACCCATGTATCTGAGCATTGATGGTAAAATGATTGTTGTTATCCACCAGGTATAAACATAAGTATAAAATGTATAAACAAGGAAGAGTTCAAATTCTTAACTTCTTGTAATATGGTTTACAGGATTCCCATGCTGGAATATTCACTAAATATCTAATAGCCCTTTTTTGCACTAGGAAAACTTTATGGGGACCAGGTGATGCCTCCCAAAAGATAATACTGTAGGTTGTGTCTGAAAATTACCATAGTAGACCATTTTGAGCACATCCAAATTTACGATGCCAGCCAGATTTCTCAAAATATAACCACATTTTGATAATGTGGAGGATAAGATATTAGTATGGATTTCCCAACTTAAAGAATCATCGATTGTCAGACCTAAGAACTTGGTGCTGCCCACTCTTTCAATAGATTGTCCATTTATGCCTAAGGCCAAATGGGGCACTTCACTTTTTTAAACTGAATTGGATGAAGTTAGTTTTCTGGATATTTACTGATAGTTTATTCTCCTTGAACCAATTTTCCATGAGTTTTAAGGAGCTATGCAGCTTAGTTTGTAATAGTTGGGGATACTTGTGACTTACTGTTAGGGTTGTATCGTCTGCATACAGCACTATATTCTCCTTTGAAACACTATTTGGTAAATCATTTAAATTCCAAAAACTGGGAATTTCCAACCGGAACCCGCCGAAAAAAATAAAAATTGGCGGTGGGCGAAGTTAGTTCTACCTGTCTCCGTTAGATGGCGCTGACTGTCCAAAACGAGAAGAGGACTTAAAAATCAAGATTTTTGAATTTTTTACTTCGATGTTACTCTGCAAATGCACAATACGTTTATTCCCTGTCTTTTCTGTACGTCTGTTAGATTTTTTGCGTCGGTAAATGCGTCTTCTTTGTATTAGAGCCCAAGCGACGTGACTAAACACAATTGACATTGGCGTCTTACTTTAAAGCAAGCGCTTATTGAAATCGACGGTTAATTTGCTCAGGGTGAAGCTGTCGTGATACCGTAAACGGATTACACAGTTGAATCACCCATATTTGGAGGTCTCATGGGACCTCAGCGGACACAATAGGTTATCCGCAATTTGGTAATCGCTGCGAGAAGAGGCCTCAATCTTAGTGTAGGTGGGCATGTGCGTGCAGAATAAGATGATAGGTTGATAGAAGCCAATGTGCAATCCCAGATCTGTAACCACCGACACCATTGAGATTTTCGTTTCGTATAGATCGTTAACTCTGCAAATGAGCGAAATATTTTATTCCATGTCTCTTAGAGTCTTTGAGTGGGTAAATGTGTATTCTTTGTATTACAGTCCACCAATGTAAATATTCACATTTGACATTAGCGTCTAATATAATAATTCAATCGAGGATGTTTCCTGGGCCTGACTATGGTGCTATCGTAACTGAGACTCCTTTTGTAACTGCCATCGGTCGAGAGCTTGGGTTATCGGGAATTTTGAATTTTCTGCCTATTTACCCTTTTTCTCGATTTTACGGTTCTGGCTCCTGATTTTATCACCGAATACGATTGATCTTCATTATTTGAGTTAATTTCTGACTTTTAATATATTATTCATTTATTGTAGGTTCTTTTATTTTTCTCTCCGATACGAGCTCTCGATTTCGAAACTTGGGTGACATTTTTCGCGGGTTTCAAGCTAGAGTGGGGGAACGGTTGCAAAAATCGAAAGTATGACAGTCAATTTTTGTAGCCAACAAAACGGTCTAACAACTGACGCAAACCGTTTGATTCTGCGCCCCGTAGTTTCGGTGTAACATGTGGTCAAATTCAGAAGGTTCGTTTACACGGTGATTTCAATTTCCCGAGCCCTGTAGGGCAAAGTTAGTTTGGTAGTTCTCTTCTTCTCCGTAAGATGGCGCTAACCATCCAAAACGTATAGAGGAGTTAAAAAAATCACTATTTCATTTTGTTTATATTGATATCACTCTGCAAATGTACATGGTCACTGCTGGTAATTTTTGTATCTCTGGTAGTGATTCTGTGTCGGTTTTTTTTGTTTTCTTGATATTTAAGTTGAACTACGGTAACTATTCACAATTGACTTTAGCTGCTGATTTTATAACAACCCCTGATTTCTAACATCGGAACACTATTGCCATGGTGCTGACTAATGTGATTTCTTGATTGAAATCTCTTCTTGGTCGACCCAATTTTGGCATTCCCATCGGTGTGAGAGTAAAGGCATACGCTCGACTGGTCGAATCCACTTGAAATTCCCATCGGTGCGAGAACTTGGGCAATTGTGCGGCTAAAGGCTGTGGAGGCTTTCTTCAGCGACGTCGGCTTTCGCGTGGGGTGGCCAACTCAGACCCACCTTCTCACACGCGAGAGGCACCAGCCGTCGTTTATTTTTCCCCTGGTCGTCTCTCTCGCCTATCTTGGGAAGAGGGCTTGAACCTCCTTGCACTTCCAAGGGAAGCGGGAGGGTCCCCTCGCTAGGACCCCCTGCCCTCCTTTTCCCGTCCCCTAGGGGCCTCCACGGTGCTTCGATACGGTAAGCATACTCCTCCCGTTTTCGTATGCGTTTCAATGCCTTCTCCATCTAGGCATTCCTCCTGTGTGGCATCGGGCTCATCCAACCAGGCAAACGAACATCTGTTCGGTTGGAGCAGTAATGCACAGTGCGTTGCAAACGCTGCTTGTGCCCTCGGTTGGAATTTCCTTGGTGGCGTACTCTCTACGGCTAACATCGATGCCATCCTGATGTGCGGCGATTGCGTTTATAGGTCTTTGCGGGATCGATATTGCGTGGGTGAATCGCGGTACCTGTTTCCCGAAGAATTGCCTCGGAGTTTACTTGTTTTGGGCCAATCAGTGAACATCCAAGACTTGTCCCACGTTCACGATGCCCTCTATCCTGCATCTCGTGAGGATATAGAGCAGTGTGTGCGCCTACTGTCCGGCAATTTGGAGGAGATCATGTCCGTGAACCGTGATAATTTAGGATTTTTATTCACTGGCCAAAATGTTACCTTTGCTTTTTGGTGTCGGGAAGACTGTTTTTTCGTTTTGTGATTCACACGCCGTCGACGGCGAGCGTAAATTTACCTTTAATTGCAACGATAATCTGGCCCGTCTGTTTAGGTGCGACGGATACTCGTCTCTGGCCAGATTATTGTTGTGTAACGCGGCTCTCGATGGGATCGGGAGACAGTACACTGTCACCTGGCTGTGTTTCGAGCGACCGTTGGAACAACACCATCCCGTTCCCACTGCCTCGCCGAACCTGGACCGTGAGTGCGTGGCTTCTGTCGATCCCAAATTGTTTTCTATGAAACCGGTAGGAGTCCTTACTCCGTTAGAGTACGTGACTACAGCACGTGGGAAAAAGGCAGGTAGACCTAGAAAAGTTAAACGCGGTCGCCCGAGGCTTCTTCAAAGCAGTCGGGATGAGCAACTGACAGAGGCCAAGAAAAGATATGCCTCCAAGAACCCGGATGTGATCAGAAAAGCCGTGCGACGTTACACTGTTGAGCATCCTGATGTTCACAGAGAAGCCGTAAGGCGTTACACTGTTGAGCATCCAGATGTCAATCGAGAAGCCGTTAGGCGTTACTCTGTTGAGCATCCTGATGTTCACAGGGAATCCGCACTACGTTATGCCACTAAGCGTAACGCCATGCGACCCAATGTAAACAGGGACGCTGTGCAGTCTCACAGACTTCGAAATCCCGGATGTGACTACAGACACTTGCCTGCTTCAACATCTCGGCAGGTAAAGACTATCGGCCCCATGGGTTATTGGAAAGGAGACCAACTTGAAAATATACAACCGTTCAAGTTGAAGAAGGCAAGTTTGTGGGACGAAGGCATTTACCGATGTCCTCACTGCCAGGCTCGACTGTTCAATGAAGAGAAGGGAAGGAAGAAATGGTGCTGTGGAGACAGA
Organism: Ceriagrion tenellum; assembly: GCA_963169105.1. Taxonomy (NCBI): domain Eukaryota; kingdom Metazoa; phylum Arthropoda; class Insecta; order Odonata; family Coenagrionidae; genus Ceriagrion; species Ceriagrion tenellum. The sequence continues at coordinate 118,966,709 of OY720644.1, forward strand.
GCATACAACGTCCTCCGTCTACCTCCGCTAGATACGCCGTTGTATTCCAATCCCACCTTCCTCGAACGGGCTCGAGCGTACAACGACCTCTTTGCCTTCTGTGCACTGGAAGTGTCTGGAGGTTACCGCCATCCCAGCGGTCTTTCTTTCTTCAAGATCGAAGGTAAGATGTACCACCAAGTACACAGTTTGGACGCTCCGGGTCAGAAGTTCACCACCAGGAGCGGAGACGTCCAATTCGTCAACCGTTGCCGTCTTTACATCGACGACGGCGAGGAACGCCGGAATATAGCCATGGGTAGATCATGGAGTCCTGACATGGTCAGCGAAATCGCAAATTTTCTGGAGAATGTCAATCCATACATTCGCGATTTTCGTAGATTGAGCGCGGAGCCGTCCGTCTACGCTCATCTGACCTTCGAAGTGACCAGTAGATCTACCCACGGCCCCGTTCTCGGCGATAGGCAAAGAGGAGTCGAAGTGCACGCGGTGTTGAGCACTGATGTTACTGCCAGCGAACCCAGAAAACTGACCATCGGGAAAAGGAGCGATCGATGACCATCTTCCATCGATCTACTCAGCCCCATGATGGAGCCTTTCCAGTATCCATTGCTCTGTCCACAGGGCAATTCGGGATGGCACGTGGGAATGATGGACAACAATGGGAAGGAACTCTCCCAGTATAATTATTCGCGGTGCCTCGACTCTCCGATCCTCACTTCTCTCACATCGGCCGGCTTTCGCAGTCGTGGCAGGTTGAGATGTTCGCGAGGTATGAGGAAGAACGCCTGCGATTCATTCGATTTTCTCAAACAAGGTCTTCATCCCGAAATGCAATGCGGATAGTGGTACTGGACGAACTCCTAGAAGCACAATGGGGTGGGCGAGCTGCAGGACAAGTCATGGAGGACATCGTTCGTGACGAGACCGTCCAGGGGGAAGACGGGCTGCTGCCTGGAAAAGTTTACCTCCCGAGCTCCTTCACCGGTGGCCCACGATACATGAAGGTCCGAATGCAATGGGCCTGGTATCTCGCCTGGGTTCGCCAACGTTCTTTTTGATGTTCACTTACAGTCCGACTTGGGAGGAAAACAAGAAGGCTTGCCCCCGTGGCAGTGGGCGCAGTGACCCATCCACTGCATGCAGAGTCTTCCAGATTAAACTCGGGGAACTCATCCGAGACATTCGGAGCGGAGCAATTTTCGGCCAAACGGTGTACTTCGTCTACGTCATCGAGATGCAAATGAGGGGCCTTCCACACGCTCACATTGTATTCAAGGTCGACGGTGACGGTCCCGTTCAGGCACACGAAATTGACTCTATCAGTCGCGCCAATATTCCCTCTGAAGTTGAAGCTGGAGGAAAGGTCAGGGAGTTGGTGCTGAGACACATGATCCACGGCCCTTGCGGCACCGATCATCGCACCGACACCCTTGTAAGTAAACCGTTTTTTTCAGGAAATTTTATCAAAACAAAAACAAACGGCGAAGCCGTTCCGGAGGTGTAAGGGGCGGAGCCCCCTACCAAGCGAAGCGAGTTGATTTATTATAAAAGTTAATGGCTTGCTTATGGCATGTGAACATTTTTTATGATCATCACTGGGATTTCATCTAAGCTTGCAGAAGTTTTACATTTCATCTTTTTAATATACTTCAAAACCTCATCCTCTGTTACTGGGAAAAGGGCCATAGAAGACTGTATATGCTGGCAGTGCTGAGCATTTGATACACAATTACTCCCTATTTGTTATTGTAGGTTCAGGGGAACATTGACTAAAAACTTTCTGATGGCTTTCTGATGGATGACTTTATGTATGTATCTTTTTAAATTTTTTCTTTTCTTTGTAAAACTTTCTGTAAACTGGAAAAAGGGTGTTAACCCGTTGAATAAATATTATTATTATTATTATTAAAAACTTGTTTGTAAATTCTGCCACTTGTCTGATAAGCTAATATTTTCTTCGTTTCTAAATGTAAGATTCTCTTTTCTATTAACTTTTCCACCAATAACACTATTTACTATTTTCCATGAAGTTTTGGTTACTTTACTTGATTTGTATATCAGTTCATTATAATGATTATGAGCTAATTATAGTTTTTCTTTGCTTCCACCAGAAAGGTCTTATGTATTTTTTATGTATTTGGAATTGTTTTTTGTAGTTTGAATCTTTCTGCCAACTTTTTGATTCACATAATTCTCTAAAGTCAGCACTGGCTGCTTGTATGTCATCAGTCACCCAGCTTTTTCTTTATTGTTAGGATTTATGGGACCTTTTTTCCTTAGGAAGCACTCCTCAAATATTAGCTTTACATTTTGTATAAAATAGGAATACGTATCATTTAGCTCATATAACAAATCCCAAGGCATTTCGCACAACTGTTCTTGAAAAAGATTTACTCTGTCACTTGGGTGATACCGGCGATATGCCTTGTAAAGCAAGTCCTTAGTCTTTGGGATGTACACCAATTGAACGCAATGGTCGGAGATGCCTAGGTTGATTACATTATGGGATTTCCCATTCTCATGTTGAAATACATATCTCCATTCTCAATTCAATTAACCAGCCCAAGAATTTATACAGATGGTGGTGAATTGAGATGTCACTTGATTTTGTCATTTCTCTTTGAATATACCCCGACATGAATTGCAACCTCCTTGCTTAAACATGGTTTTCCTCCATTTTGGAGAACCTGGGATAATCCTTGAGTTTGAAAAGAGATCTTTCCTGGTCACCATATGCAAGTAGCTGTAGGTATTGTTTAATTTTTGTATTATTGATTAGAATTTTAATTTTTTTTTATAGAGTGAAGATATTCTTCAGCGTAAAGTAGAAAATGTGAAGACCTTGGTAAAACAAAGCAAACCAATAGAAATTGAGTTAACTAAAGCCAAAATGAAACTCAAGGCATGTGAAGATAAACTCAAAAGTGTGGTAAGTTGTCCCTTAATTCTGAAGTATGCAATCTTTGGTGTTGAAGTAGTGCCTGATTTAGTGACTTAAGTGAATAGAGATGTGTCAATTACCATGATAAATGTGGTGATATTTAAAAGAATACTTTAATGTTCTGGTAATTTTTAATTTTCTGCAATTAATAATTAATAGGGAAGTCAATAGCAAGGGGTTAATGGCATTGAAACCATTACTATTGTTACATTAATGTATGAGAAATTTTTGTTCAAAATGTTCAAACGATAGCCCCTAAATTAATCCACAGGTAAAAATTTCTCACAAATAAGTTTTACATGCCTTAATCCTTACTAATAATTAAAAATGTAATGGTATCTGTCTGTATGTTGCTCCATCACGCAAAAACTACTGAACCGATTGAGCTGAATTTTGGCATGTAGATAGAAAATATATCTGGTCATAAAATAGGCTATTTAAAAAATCCCTCAGGGTTGGTCCATGTGAAGCATTGGGTTTGGTGCAGTGGTTTCATTTTTTGTTTTTTAAAAGTAACTCAAGATAGAGGGCTGGAACTTTGTTATTGGATAGTTGAATAAATGAAGTTTCTAATTCTTTCAATCGATTTTCTTTTACGCTTTGTATTTGTCTGAAAATCATGTTTTTAGCGGAAAAATCTCATATTTTTTCTGAAATCAACAATAGCTTATTTCCTTCTAAATCAGAGATTTAGACGCCTCTAGCATTTAAATATTATATTTTCCTGCAGGCCCATGATAGCACGTAGAAAGAAAATATGTGAAAGAAAGGCCCAGAGTCCCAAGGGCTCCATGATAGATTGCTTCAGGGGATAATCGATTAATTCTATGCATATGTACCAAGTATATACTCTTCAATCTCTATTCTCAAAGTAGCTCTCGAGCCATTCCAGGTCAAATCAACACACTTTAACCCTTTCAACGCTAAGGCATAAATTATGATACCTTCCCGGTGACGAAGTTCAGTTTTTTGCATATTTACATTCAGCACGATGAAATAAGACACATGTCACTAAAATTTTTAATTTTCGAAGCCTATTTGTGGTAATTATAACTTTAAACTTTGGACGTTCGAGAATGTCCTGCGCCACAACATGATTGTTGTGCGGGTTGCATGCCTTTTCAGCATTTCCCCTTCGTCGATTTTACGTCTAATAAATGAATAACAAACCTTAATTGCCGTTAAGCTCATAATTTCACGAGTATATCCAGTTTGTAAACTCTTTTTACACTTTGCACTCATTTAATCCTCTCGGTTATAAAATATTGCACTGATATAAATAAAATTTTATAGAATGCGATTTATTTTGAAAACTTCAAAAGAAAATTCCTCATTCGGATGTACTGTCTTTTCGCTCAGTATTTTGATCATTATATTACTGAATATAAAATTTTTTCCCAGGAAAGGGATTGCTAGCATCTTTTTTTGACATTATTAAATTTTATTTTGATTCAAATTTCCCCCTGAAGAAAATCCAATGTGCCACCTTGAAAGCTAAGAAGACTTGGATTACTCCTGAGATTAGAATGTTTGCTGATCAGTTAAAGGTGGATTATAGATATGTGAAATATTGTGATTGTGAATCAGCTAAAAGAAGGTATCAATTAAATAAGAAATGTTTTGCTAAGCTAATTGCAGATGCCAAAAGAAATTACCATATTAGTAGAATTCTTGCTGCTAGCAATCCTATTAAGACTGCTTGGGAGATAATCAAAGAAGCGTCTACTCCCGACAAAAGTAATTCTTCTGAACTAACTCTTATCTCAAATAATACAGTAATTTCATCACCCGTAGAGGTCGCCCACTTATTAAACAAACACTTTGTCGACACTGTTACTCAGCTCACCAATCATATGTCATGCTCTAATATTGTCTTCTACTCATGGGCTATCACAAATTCCTAATACCATATTTCTCTTTCCAGTCTCAGAAAAGGAGATTGGCCAGATTTTAGCCAAAATAAGTTCAAAATGTTCTTCAGGTTTTGATGATATCCCTTGCAGTATCATGAAGGGTGCTGTTGCAAATCATTTGCTAGCACCACTTGTCCACCTAGTTAACGTCTCATTTTCATCTGTTGTTTTCCCTCCCCAGCTAAAAACTGCAAAAGTTCTCCCTCTGCACAAGGGGGGTGATAAGATGGATAAAGATAACTACAGACCTATATCCCTGGTCTCTGTTTTTTCAAAGGTCTTTGAGTATGCAATGTTAAATAGACTTTCTTCATTTATTGTGAAACATAAACTTTTCTCCTCTTCTCAGCATGGTTTCTTAAAGGGAAAAAGTACTGAAACAGCCAATTTAAATTTATTGATCTAATTCTTCAGGGTTTGGATGCACATTTTGAGACCTTAGGAATTTTTTATGATTTAAAGAAAGCTTTTGACAGTGTTGACCATGTAATTCTGCTGAAGAAACTGCATTATTATGGAATATCTGGTATAGCCAACGATTGGCTGAAATCCTTTCGTTTTGGTCTAACCCAATTTGTTTGCATGTCTCTTCTAAGGTTTCCTCAGAAAAAACACACATTTCCAAAGGTGTACCACAGGGCTCAGTATTGGGTCCTTTACTTTTCTTATTATATATTAATGACCTTCCTACCCGTGTTAGACAGGGTGAAATAATTATGTTTGCAGATGATACTAATCACCTCATTTCTTGTGGCGATAATGTGAATGTAGTTGCCCAGCAAGCCCAGCAATAATATGTTATCCTAGTGTACTGATAACAGGGTTGTGTTGAACAGATAAAAATCCTCATTCATGCTTTTTCACATGTATCAAAACAAATAGTTTTCTTCCCCCTTGTTGAAATTAGACGGTAAATCTATTGCTATGTCTTCTGTCACAAAGTTTTTAGGCGTGTATATCGACGATACCCTGAACTGGGAATCACATATTGATTTTTTATGTTCACGAGTAGCAAGGAGCTGTTACCTACTACGTAGAATAACTCCGATCACAAGCTTAAGTGTTGCTCTCTCTGTGTATTATGCATGTGTTTTTAGTCAACTAAAATATGGAGTCTGTGTATGGGGTCATTCCCAGCGAACAACAAGACTGTTTAAACTACTGAAGTGGGCCACAAGAATTTGAGTCGGTTTAAATAAATGCACTAGCTGCAGATTATATTTTAAAGAACTTAACATTTTAACATTACCATGTATATATATTTTCTATACAATTATGTATGTTAAAGAGCATCATCTGGCTCTTGGATTGCCCTTGAACAATGATGTTCATTCATGCAATACCAGAAGAAATGGTGATTTTAAAGTGGTGTCTCACAATTTAGTGTCCTTCACAAGGCAACCGTCATATGCAGGTTGCATGTTGTACAACAGTCTCCCTAGTGAGATCAAACAGACTCGTAGTATTCCTGTTTTTAAAAAGAAATTGAAAGAACTTCTATTGAACAACGTTTTTTACTCAGTCGATGAGTTCTTGAATAAGTGATTCTATTTATGTATTGTGTTTTCTTATGGAGGTGAGGATTTGTATTTATGTATTGTGTTTCCTTTGGAGGTGAGGATTTATTTATTTATTATTTTTTTTCTTCTCCTTGACTTGTCCTATGCATATGTTTTTTATGTCTTCGGGACCAATAAACTACTTACTTACTTACTTAATTGAGAATTACCATAGTAAGCCATTGGCTTTGTTCATAAAAGTACAAAATTCTTGCAGTAATTTTAAAACTTAAAATCACCGATGAAAATCATAATCATAAAAATACATCTGCATAGAAATTTGTTTTTAAAACTACAATCAATATTTACATAATTTCTGCATTTGATGTTCCTGTGATAATTTATGAAGCTAAGTACGATGCAAAATTATGGGTTTCCCTCACAAGCCGTGCAATTTGTGGGATTGTCCGTCCTAATCCCTCGCTTGACTCTCTTGGCATTTTCAATTTTGTGTTGTCTATTTCATATTGATGTGGATAATGTCTCCAAATTTGCAATGTTCTAAAATTGACAAAGGTATTCTAATGTATCCACACCGCAGAAAAATTGTCCTCAAGAAAATATATCGTCACATCCATGGATATATGTTTCGGTATAGGGGTGGTTGGCGAAGTATTTTTGGGGAGAAAGGAAAAGTGGATGGAAGGAGATGGAAGGGGGAGAGAGAAGTTGGGTTTGAAGGGCTACCGGCGGTTGTGTGAGACTCCCCATGGGGTGAGGAATGGGGGGAAGGGCTCAGAGCATTGACCACGAACTAGTCACAGAGAGAGTAGGCCGATGGTGGGGGTGTATGGTGGGTCTCCATAAAGAGTGGAGTGAGAGTAGGGATAGGCTCAGTAGAGGCCTTCGAGCAGGTTTTGCAATGACTGAATCACTAGGGCTGGCCTGAAGAAAGGCAGGGTGTGGATGAACGGCAGGCATCGGTGAACGGCTGGAGCGGAGATGGAGGGTGGGGATCCCTTGGTGAGGGGTAAGTGAGGGTAACAAGGAGAAAAGTGCATGACAACAATGTCACGGTCGGGGTTGAAAGGTGTCTAGCTTGGAAGACAGCTGAGACAACCGAATGGTTAATGGTTTTGAACAAAATAATCATGGCATAGATTCATTCATTCTTAGATTTGCATTCGGAATGATTCATGAACTGTCCTTATCAGCCTTTGCAGAGTATCAACAGTACTATTGAGAAGAGAAATGTCGAACACAGAAATGCGATCATGAGTAAAAAAGGGAAGTTGAAGTTTCTCATCAAAGTGTGCCCCGATTTGTTGATAAACAACTGTCAATTAACAATATGGAACTATCTGAGGGATGACACGTTTTCAAGTTATCTACAATGGCAGTTCTACAAAAAAATGAAAATTTTACAAAATACATCAGAGTAAATGGAGTTGACTATATTAATTTTCACAGGGAAGGGTTTTCCCTGTATTTGACATATGAGTAACTTAAAATGAAAGGATTATAGTACCTTGTGCATTAATTTTTTTGTTTCTCAAAGACTTTTTCACTCCACCATAACGGTTAATTCTTTTGCATTTAAATTTTAATTTACAACAGCTAATTTAGCCGGTGCAGCATTTATAGTGGTTGTGAAATTGGAGGTTCACCACTAAGAAGTTCATTAAATAGAAAGATCAATATTTTAGAAGAATAATGAAATCCCGAATAAATGTTCTAGCGAATAGTTCAAACTCGATCCTCTTCATCAAAAAAGTTTGTATACACTGACAAATGAATCGCCAATCTGCTACGAGACCACAGTGAAAAAGGGCTTTACAATTGCAAAGACGAAGAAAATACAATACGTGGAAGACATAATGGTAAAAATTTAATAAAATTTAACAGTATTATTGTAAGCGGCCACCTTAAGGGTCCGTCGAGGGTCAATTAAGGGAACGACACTTCTTCGGAAAAAAAGGCGTTTATTCTTTCCTTATTCACCATTTCCACTTCCACAACCGCATCTCCAACTCGCCTCCTCCCGACTGCCGCTCATCCGCTTCTTCCTCTTCCTTGTGACCCAGAAACCATGGCTTGGCGTCCCCATGTGACCATCCTGTGTCCATCCCATTGGTCACCAACTGCATATTGCCCCAAGACCACTATCTAAATGACGCCCAGTGAGCTCAGCTATATTAAAAACTAGATTACAGCCTCCATAGATGAGCACCCACACCATGGCCCGAGGAACCCACTGAGCTCATTTCACTAATCTAAATGACCTCATGTCATTCCTTCCTTGGGGAGCAATGAGCAGATAAACCAATGGAATGGCTCAGCCCAGCCATGGTCTCAGTTCACTTAGAAGTTTCACTTACAACTATCCCTCCCTAACAGTGAGTTGCTGACTAACTCCAGCAACTCATCTTCTTAATTTAATCCAATAAAAATGAATGCTAATTGCTAATGATACAGATATAAACATCAGTGAATACAAGTCACTTAGTCAACTCTCAATAGCTCACCAACAATGAATGCAACACAGTTTACTCAATAGACAGAAAACAAATGAAATAGTGGAAATCATTGTCCAAGTCCAGCTTGCAATTCAATGTTTGGATTACTTTGCACACCACTTATATACATGACTACAATAAGGTGCCCTTTCGAATTTCAATACAACTCAATACAGTATCTCGTTAAGTTCAACAGTTTTTGAATTATACTTTGTTGCCACTAACCGACTACCTATTAAATTAATTAAATAATATAATTTTTTGATCTATGCCCACATTTACCTTTAGATATCCTCTTTTTATTTAGGTCTCATCTCCCCATCACTATGGTCACTTCACAAATTTCACATTTCCCTTGTCTCGACAAGACCTTGCACTTTTCACTACTGCCCATCACCAAATAAAATAGTTACCACAACTATCTCAGTGTGCTCTCTTAGTACTACTTCACGGCTTCCCACCATATGTTACCATTTTACCTTGGAATCCTCTTGCCCTGGTATAGTCACTCCGCCTCCCACCACACAACAAATACAATCATAATACACTTCATAACTCCTGCGTATCTTCCTCCACCTCCTCCCATCTCGACAGCGCTCCCCGCGGTCGTAAAAAGTAAGGGTGGGAGGGGGCAGGAGGAAGAGCCACATATGGTTGGGAAGACGAAGACCGCTGTCTCCTCGACCGCAATGGGTATGGGGACCGCTGCGGAAGGGGAGAGAAAAGGGTGGGAGGAGCGACAGCATCCACCACAAAGGGGGAGGCGGCCTCCTCCTCGCTTATCTCCTCCACGGGATCCTCGCCGGCCGGAACGTCTCGTGGAAGATCAGGGTCAAGGCTTGTGGATCTTCCTTCGCTCATCACTCCTGTATCCCAGCCTGAATCATCTGCAATGGGCGTGGAGGGAACTTGGGGGTTGGTGGGAATTAGATTTTTCCTTGGTCTTCCTCTGGGCCGGTCACGGCCTCTTACTAAATGTGAGGTAGGAAGAGGACCTAAGTAGGGTTTTACTCGATTCTTATGTACAACGATGTTCCTAAAGGGAAGCTCTAACTCTATGTTGCATTTGGAAAACACTTTTGACACGCGATACGGGCCCTTCCACGGGCGGTGAAACTTCTTAACTTGCCCTACCTTCAAACACGGATCGCTCAGATACACGTGGTCTCCCACCTTATAGGTGCGCTGGCTTCCCTTAACTTTTGACCCCTTTGCCTGCCTCCTCTGTGCCGTCCTATTATTTCGCCCACATAATTTCCATAAATTTCGCAACCGCGCTTGTAATTTCGTCACCGCCGGATGGTCTGTCTGAGCTCCACCCCCTACAAACGGTGACACCATCTGAAAACCAAATACTATCTCGTGAGGGGAATGTTCAGTGCTACGGTGTGGATTGGTGTTGTATGCGGTCACTGCATAATCGAGCCACTCATCCCAATCATTATTTTTGCAGTTCACATAGTGACTCAAAATTTGCATAATGGTGCGATGTACCCGCTCGACCCTTCCGTTCACCTCCGGGTGATACGGTGACGTCCTCAAGCGTCTCACCTGGAGCAACAGACAAATTTCGCGAAACAATGCCGATTCGAAGTTTGTCCCTTGATCAGTCAAAACGGTTTGAGGTACACCAAATTTTAAAATCCACTTCTTCACCAGAGCCACTGAAACAGTTTCTGCAGTTTGATCCGGTAACGCTATCATGGCTACATAGCGCGAGAAATGATCAACAATAGTCAGTATGTACTTATTTCCTTTGTCCGTTCGCGGTAGGGGTCCCGCTATATCTATCCCCAAGAATTTGAACGGCCGCGTGGCGGAGGGAACTTTTTGCAATGGTGCCTTCGTTTTCCCTTAAGGACTCCTCTGGTTACATGCTACACAATGCTTAGCGTACTCCTTTCCGGCCTTTTCTATCCCAGGCCACCAGTAATTAGAAACAAGCCGTGTCACGGTTGACTCCCGTCCTAAATGCCCCGCTAAAATGTGGTCGTGGCATTGTGTCAGCACTTCCTTTCGGCATTCCGCTGGGACAACTATCCGGTTCCCGCACTTCGTTTTCCGGAATAAAACACCATTTAATTTTTCGAAATGTTTTTTATGACTCCAATTTTTGCACTCGCTGTCTCTCTCTTGTGTTTCCGCGAAATCTATCACCCCCTCTGCAACTAGTCCATTTATCTTCCGACTCAAGGTGTCGGCGTTTGAATGGACCCTTCCCGGTCTATGTATCACCTCATAATCATACTCGCTCAGCTTTAGTGTCCAACGCATGAGGCGGCTACTCGGGTCCTTTAATCCGAATAGCCATTTGAGAGCCGCGTGGTCTGTTTCTATTGTGAATTTCCGTCCATATATATAGCAGCGAAAATGGTTCACCGCCCAGACAACTCCCAACAGTTCTTTTTCCGTGGTAGTGTAATTTAATTCAGCGGCCTTAAGCTGTCGAGATGCATATGCCACCGGGTGCTCTTCCTCGTCCACCCTCTGTGACAACACGGCACCTATAGCGAAATTGCTGGCGTCGGTGGCAATAGTGAAGGGAAACCGAAAATTTGGATATGTGAGTATAGGGCTACTTGTCAATGCCATCTTTAAGTTTTCCACTGCCTCGTCGCACTCAGGTGTCCATAGAAAGGGTTGCCCCTTTTTCAAAAGCCTTGTGAGGGGGCGGGCAAGAATGGCGTAGTTTGGTATAAAGCGTCGGTAATAATTTGTTAGACCAAGAAAACTTTGTGTTTCCTTCGTCGACCTTGGTGTCGGAAATTCTCTCACGGCACTAACCTTTACGGGATCGGGGAAGATTCCCGCGGAACTTATGATATGCCCCAAATATTTTACCTTTGGAAGGGCAAAGTGACATTTTTCTAATTTAAGAGACAGTCCCGCTTCCTTCAACTTGCTAAAGACACGACTTAGACGTAACGCATGTTCTTCAATCGTCCCACTGAACACAATTACGTCATCTAAATACACTAAGCATTCAGTTGGCGTGAGACCTCGCAAAACTCCATCCATCATTCTTTGGAATGTGGCGGGAGCATTACGCAACCCAAAAGGCATTCGGACGTATTCGTAATGCCCACTGTTCACCACAAATCCAGTTTTCTCTCTAGAGTCCGGGGCCATTGGGATCTGATGATAGCCACTCGTCATATCTAATGTCGTGAAGTACCGGCACCCACCTAGGTTATCTAGTGTTTCCGTTATATTTGGTATCGGATAAACATCTGGCTTCGTTACCGCGTTTAGGGCCCGAAAGTCAATGCAAAACCGATACTCTGGTGTACCATGGAGAGACTTCTTTGGTACAATAACCACCGGCGAACACCATGGGCTACAGCTTGGAACAATTATCCCGGCCTTCAACTGTTTTTCTACAAATTGTTCGATCAAACCCCTCTGATGGAATGGGGTGCGGTATGGTTTGCGGTATATTGGCCGCGCATTCCCTATAGGGATATGGTGCTCCGCGAGGTGGGTGGCTGGGGGATTGTCTACCGCGGAAAACAGAGTCGAAAATTCTTCAAGCACTGGCTTCAACACCTGCCTCTCTTCCACTCCTAAATGCCCCAGCTTCTCCCCCAGCGAATAATGGCTAACGGCCTCCTCAGAGGTGGTGCATCGCACCCACTTTTGCCCGTTACCGCGACCCCCATCTATCCCGTCATCATCACTGGGGACTTTGCATATGTCACTCACGTTTACGATCACTGTTCCCCGGGTCATAGTCACTTCAGTCGGCCGCAGGTTACTTACCAATGCCATTACACACCCATCCCTCCCCACCATGTTAACGCTCCGCGCCACCCAGCAGTCCTCCTCCTCCAAGCGAGACTCCAAGAGGCAGGTTTGTCCTTCCTCCCAATGGTCCGCGGGTAGAGCGAGAGGAATCAGCACCATGCTCCAAGCAGGGATAACTTCCGCGGTAATTAGGCGGATGGGTAAATCAACGCACGGGCGGCGGCTAGCTGCTGCTCTCTCGCGGTCGCCTCGCTCCACTCGCTGCGGAGATAACGCTTCGCGAACACACTCTTCCTTCCTACGACGTTCCTGGTTGGGTGGCACGTCCTCGCGGCTTCCCACTTCGTCCGCCTGCTGCCATAATCTCTCCTCTGGTCCCCTCGCAGCATCCGCATCACGGAGAAAAACATTTTGCCGCTGACGCTGTGATTGTTCCGCTCCCGGCGCAGTCTCCTCTAAATTCTCGCCGCGGTCTCTCCCTAGTTGGATTACACCCCCTTTCAGCGACAATTCCTCCTTATTCAGATCAATTACGGCGCCATTCTCGCGTAAGAAATCCACTCCCAGCAATCCTGCATAATCACCCAAATAGTCCACTACTTGAGCCCGCAACACCAATTGGATGCCCCCCGCCTTCACGGGTGCCAACACTTCACCGTGATTGTATATCCGCCGCCCTGTAATCCCCTTTATTCTTAAGGGCGACGCAGTGGGAGTTAAACCGTAGCAACACTGTTTGGTCACTAGGGACACCTGAGCACCCGTGTCTATCAACATTTGCCATAATCGCCCCCCACTTTCCACTAACACCGTTAAATCGTCCATTTCGCGGTGTTGGTCGATTCGTGGCAAGACAACACTTATAGAGGGCTGGGGGTGGCGACGGGCCCAGCCCCAATTCCGTTTAAAACACCCCTTCGGGAGTCGGTTTTGTTTTGGTGCCTTGTCGGAGTGCGGCAATTCCTCGCCAGGTGCCCTTGGCGCCCGCAATTGTAACAGCGACCCCTTCTTCGGTCTGGACAATCGTGCGCAAAATGCCCTTCCCGATGGCAAACGAAACATGCGCCCGCCGATGCCAAAAATACTTCTTTTTCCACCAGTTGGCCGCTCGCTCGTCTCTCCACCTCGACGATCCTTATGGCCGCTTCCACGGCGGCGTCGAATGTTTCGGGCATCCGCAACCGGCACTGTCTTCCAACTTCACCCGATAAACCATTAAGGAAGGCGTCCAACGCTCTCTGATCCGCTTCCTCCCTGATGGCCGCCACTCTGTCTGCTGTGCCATCCGCCTCGTATGTGTGCACGTTCACTTCGCGTATTCGATCGGCGAATTCCGGTATCGTTTCTCCCGGCTTTAATTTCAGTGTGGACAGCAATTCCCGATAGAAACGGCGGCTTTTACTCGACTTGTAGCGTTCACAAAAAATACTCTTCAACTCCTCGTACGTAGTGGTTCCGCGGCTCTCAACCTTAGCGCGCACGAACGACTCCGCTCCGCCCGTCAATCGCATTCGCACGGTATGCAATTTCTCCACATCACTCCACCCACTCAGTATCGCTGCCCTCTCAAAACGCTCGAAAAAGGCCTCAATGTCCTCCCCTTGAAACCCGGAGAAATGGTCGACGGACGATAAGAGTGCATAATTTCTCACCGGACGCTCGCCTTCTGCACCACGACCACGAACTCGTTCCTGCACCCTCGCGTTCTCTTCCCTCAGCTCCTTTAATTGGTCGCACAACATGTTCACCGCCTGTTGGAGTTCCATCTCATCACCTGCCATGCTCACTCGAGCCGCCATTGCTGCTCACCCTTTTAACTCGCTGCCGATATCAATTGCCCTCGATGAATGAGCGTGATCCCACTTCTGACACCAGTTGTAAGCGGCCACCTTAAGGGTCCGTCGAGGGTCAATTAAGGGAACGACACTTCTTCGGAAAAAAAGGCGTTTATTCTTTCCTTATTCACCATTTCCACTTCCACAACCGCATCTCCAACTCGCCTCCTCCCGACTGCCGCTCATCCGCTTCTTCCTCTTCCTTGTGACCCAGAAACCATGGCTTGGCGTCCCCATGTGACCATCCTGTGTCCATCCCATTGGTCACCAACTGCATATTGCCCCAAGACCACTATCTAAATGACGCCCAGTGAGCTCAGCTATATTAAAAACTAGATTACAGCCTCCATAGATGAGCACCCACACCATGGCCCGAGGAACCCACTGAGCTCATTTCACTAATCTAAATGACCTCATGTCATTCCTTCCTTGGGGAGCAATGAGCAGATAAACCAATGGAATGGCTCAGCCCAGCCATGGTCTCAGTTCACTTAGAAGTTTCACTTACATTATCCACATTATAAATACAAAACGAAATCGCCACCTGAGAAGCTAAAAAATTATAACTGGTACTAGAACCCTGACGTTGTATTACATTGGAAATTAGGGAGCAACTAACAATAAACCGTCAAAAGAAAGATTTTTTTACATTTTATTATTTGCTATCATTAATAATACATTATATCATTCCTATATTGTGACTATTTGCTTTTCTTTCATAACTGTATAGATTCCGTTAATGAGGAATATATGTGTGAATAGATTGAATAAAAATTGTGGACGTAGAAAAATACATACATGAGCAGATGCTATAGCACCCCCTACCATACACCTGAACAGTGGCTCCGAGTGTAGAAGAAACGTTATATCAAAGTATCGTAGGATGCTCTAGATTTAGCTGCAGGTTCAAAAATATTAATTAAGTTTATAGATTGATTTATATGCACCAATGATATAAGTTACATCGAACTATGTCACAT
Organism: Ceriagrion tenellum; assembly: GCA_963169105.1. Taxonomy (NCBI): domain Eukaryota; kingdom Metazoa; phylum Arthropoda; class Insecta; order Odonata; family Coenagrionidae; genus Ceriagrion; species Ceriagrion tenellum. The sequence goes on from OY720644.1 coordinate 118,982,140, forward strand.
ATGGGTAACATTAAAGCTACAATATAAACACTTGCAATGGGATTCGAACACACCGTGTGTTAGTTAAAGACAATATTTTATTAATCTGAATCCCGCATTTGTCGAATCGATATTGTTAAATCTATTCAGATGAACAAAAGCGAAAGACAAATGATAAAAACAACCAAGATACACTTTTAATCTAACTTATCAAACCACAAAAATTGAACAAGATTAAAACAGCCTTTATGTAACTAAACATCGCATTCCAAAACGCAGCCCACCGTAGAAAAGGTTGAAGCCTAAGCTATGACGCCAGCAAAATTGCAATCGCCTTACGAGTGACTTGAGTCCGCTGGCTGGCTGTAAAGAATGGCTTGAACATGGCTGTTCTAGAACGTCCTGCGCCACCCGATAGCACCCACAGGACGTTCCAGAACGTCCTTGAGTGCTGAACGTGTTGAATAAAATTTTTTTTCATCATTTTAGCTTTTGCTAAAATTTGGCATACTCATAGTAGGTGCTAAGACTAAGATAAATACCAAATTTCAATTTTTTATCTCAAACCGTTTCTGAAATATGGCTATGTAAAATGTTCAAAAACTGGCCAAAAAAGCATGAACGGAAGTTTTTTAATCACTCTAGGAGCTGTCCTAATTGAGCTAGAGAGCTTAAAAAGGTGTCCTTTTGCAGTATTTTTTATGCTCTTTCCAGTGGTATATGACACAACATATGTTCTAATGAGAAAATCTTTTTCAAATACAAATTAACATTTTGATTTAATTTTTTTCCAAAAAGTACATCATTTAAAATTTTCAAAATATTTCCATAAACACACAGTACTATTGTAAATCACAAGGCAAAATATGAATATGGGATGATGAGGGGTTCATTGTTAAAAAAATATTTCGGACTCTTGTTTTTCACTAATAGCCACGTTTTGACCAAACCTACCTTTAACTAATAGGAATTTAATTAAAATATACAGACAGGTAACTAAACAAATAACCGAAATATCAAAATATCATCTTCTTAAAACAAAACCAATCAGCATATTCTATATTTAAATTAAGTTAATTGCTCGCTTTAATTTTATACAATGTAAACTAATTAGACTACACACATGATTAAATGTGCAAGAATGCTTACCAGCAGCAAATAGTAATGGTAATAATGCCTCTGTTGCTACAACAAACACAGCATTGTTTATTATCATGTAATACTCGGATGTATTACAGGTAGTGGAACTGTCTAACTCTCTTTACAATTGTTAACTGTTTTTTGGACCAATTTCCACATCATAAACGTTACGAGTTATTGATATATGCTTAAAAGTGTTAAAGTGCAGTTAACTTACATTCACTAAGTGATCGTGGTGCTTATTCAATACCTCACTTGCTGCTGCTTTCCCCTCCCTGGACTTAAAAATATATCCTTCAACATGCCCAATAGAAAAAAGTGTAACCTTTCGAAAAAATCTTTTAAAGCAAGAAGACCGTCTCTGCAAGAAAATGAGCCCTTGCAAGAAAAACGACAAATATTAGACTTGGATGCTCAAAGACGAAGGGGGAAGCATGCTGCAAGACATGCCTCCCGGCGTCATTTCTTTGGTGTCCGGGCTTGACACTTCTGATTTCTATGATGATAAATAAGTCACAAGGGCAGACTCTTCAAGTGGCAGGCCTTCAATTGGAAAGTCACTGCTTCACGCATGGGCAACTTAACGTGGCTTGCTCCCGTGTTTCGTCCGGCAACAATCTTTTCATCAACACTCCCGAGGGAAAGGCTGTAAATGTAGTGTATAAGTCTATTTTGTAATTAGTTGATACAGATGCTTTATACCAGTGTTTTGACCAGTGTTTATAAATATTAAACGAAAAATGCAAAACAAAAATACAAAAAAGGAAATATCAACGAAAATGGGAAACTAAATCGATCACCTCCCCTTGATGTTTCTCGGGTTACGCTAAGAACCACACAAATTTCATCCTAACCCAACCTACGGACGGGTAACCAGCAATAAATCTGGTTCAAACATAGACCCACCTGTTTCTAGACTTCAATTGTTTTAAGATAGCGGAAATTATAATGACGTCACCACATGCTTCATACCCGAAAGAGAAATGGGAAGTTCTTCTGAATGAAGGATATCTGTGCTTGAAAATCAGCAATTGCACTAAGAATCACCATAGATTTTTGATTTAGAAACCGAAACCAACTAACCCTTTACACCGAAGGCGCAGTCCGGGAGAGCGATTCATAGCTCAAATAATCATGGCAGTTGCTGCAAAAGCTCCTTTTGATGTTGTCAATCGCTGGATTGTACCATACACTCCGATCCTGATTAAGATACTCAACGCACATATCAAAGTTGAATAGTGCAACTCAATTAAGTCATTGAATGCAAATACATTTTTGTACTCAAGGGAAGCGATCAAGCTGTTAATTCATGCAGAATACAGCTCAAGAGAACCAAGGGATGTGGTGACCGTCTATGTACCTGGGTGCTATTTAAGTAGTTATGAGTCTGCGTGGTCCATTTTTGGCTTTCCCGTGCATAAAAGAGGGCCGACAGTCACTCATCTCTACATGCACCTGGAAAACTGTGAGCATGTCTACTTCAACAAACACAGCATAAAAGATAGGTTCAGAATTCCTCAAATGACCATGCTGACGGTATTCTTCAGGTTTTGTGGTTTTCTTATAAAATATGTTGAATGTTTTTCACACACACAATGTATTATAATATGTTTTCATACGTAAAATATGTTGAATTTCAATGGGTACCTTCCGCTAGTTTATAATAAAAATTGTATGAAATATATATAGGCTTGGCTTATAATGATATGCTTGGAATAAAGTGGTATGAAAAATATCTGAGATGAAGGTGAATATTTCCAAAAACTACGGTAATTTTCAGAAGCTGCCGTATTTTCAGATTGGGCCATCTCTACTTGTGAATGTGAAATGTAATTTTAATATCATCACATAAGACATAAGTTGTGTATCATGACATTAAATCTTTGACTACTCTTTTTCAGAGTTCAGTTTATTCAAAGCATCATAATTCTTCAGAGGCAGACTTCGAGCTCCTGGAAACAATTCATGACCAAAGCAAAGAAAATGTTAGCGATTATGAGAGAATTCTTGCAAATGAGAAAAGAAGGCTGGAGAAGATGAAGGATATACGACTGCAAATTTATTACATGGAGAGCATGCTGCAGGGTATGGATGAGGAAGGTAAGATTTGGCTTCTGTCAAATGTTTTCCTTGAAATAATAATAACTGTGTCATTCCACGCCACTTCGGACCAGAGTTGTCCCATGACTAAAATTTGGGGAACATTTGCTTAGTAAAATAATGAATACTATTTTGAGTGTTTTGCGAAAATTTTGAAAACAGCTGAATAACGACCGTTTTTCAAAATGGCGGTTTTTTTTTCACTGCCATTCGATTTTCGTAATCACATATAACAGAGAAGCATCAGCGTAGGAAGATGTGCAATGGCTTGTTTGAAGACTACAAGTTTTGATAAAACAAATTTGAATGAAAAATAGCAAGTAAACTATTATTTGTTTAATCGTTTTAGTTGAAACCATTTATAGTTTAAATTTTTTATGTGCTTAACATTTTATAGACTTCATTAATTTTAATTCGCATACCTTGTTTCATTATGCATAAAATATTAAAATTTTGACTGGGTGTTCTTCCATTAAAGAGAGATAATACTTATATGTATTTTGAAATTTTCACCTTAACGCCCATTCCATACCAATATACAGAGTTATTCAATATTTGAATTACTTTTGCATCTCATGTTGCATTATTTAGCTTTAAGTACCTAAGGTAATTCAAAAATTGAGTAATTATCCATCAAGCAATTCCTTAAAAGTAATACCTTTTGAAATATTTTAAAGAAAGCACGGGATAATGATGTCCACTGAAGAAAGACCTCATCACCTCTGACTAAAAGAAATTACACCAGGATTATTCTTAATCTTGTCTCGACTATGCATTACGCATAGGAGATTAAAATTTTTGATATTCTTAATTACACTGAGTGTATGGCATTTGAAGTTTTATGCATGAAATTAACTTTCATTGGAAAACTTCAAATTATTTCTTCTTATGCTTTCTTTTTGTCACTGCTTCCAGTTTGTTCCCATGAGTAAGGCATGTAACCTGAAATATTAGGAAAGTTTAACTGAAATTACTTAATTAGCTATCGAGTGAAAAAATTGTACTTTCCAAGGAACATTCATTTATGACGTAAAATTTGTCTTATGTTGATATTTTATCACTTTTGGTTGTATGCCATAACTTATAGATCTGTACCTTGTCTAACTCCATCTGCTTAATGGACTTTTCTTCTGTGAAGATAAGTTTTATTTTTTCCTCCCAATTTCACTAAATTCTCACCTGCTCCCGATGATAGTGTCTTTCAAATAAGGTCTTCATCACCTGTAGGTAGTTCTGCATGGTATAATCCTTTCTACCATATAAATGTGATGTCTCCAGTTTCCCAGTGCCTAGTGCATGATCAGCAGTAGTAATTCCCATTTATTCTCCCATTTTTCCTTGAGATTGTTCGTATTTCCTTGGCTTCCGTTATATTCCCTTCCACTATCTCTTGGTATTCCCTCGTTTTTTCCCCTATCAATGCATCCAAGTTCCACATCTTCATCCTCCTCCTTTTATTAAGCTTTTTGAATCTAACATCACTATTAATCATTTTTAAATTATGATGCAGGTCTGCATCAGCCTCTGGATAGCCTTACAAGTTCTTTGCACTGATCCTGAATCTATGCCTAACCATTATGTAGTCACTTTGATATCTCCAAGTGTCTCCTGGCATTTTTCACATCTACCTCCTGGTAGGATGGTGTTGGAAGTGTTTGTAACCACTAATGTGATTCTTCTACAAAATTCAACTGCATTCTCACAGTTACTGAAGTAACATTTCTACCCTGGAATTTCACATAGAGTATTCGTTAGACATTCCCAGTAAGAAGTGAAAACAGGTTTTCCGTTTTCATTCAGGAGTTGGCCCAGTTTTGCTCCTTCAAACCTAAAGTTTGTTGTTTTGCTTGATAAGACAAAACCCATACAGTTGGCATACTTGCAGCTCCAGTAAGGACACACACTATAGGTCTCACATTAGCACACTTTGAAAAGGAGACTTTTTATTCTGGAAATGTCGCCTTAAAAAGGGCAAATATCTCCTTTAGTCTTCCTAAAACTAATTTCATCTTGATGGTGTGAACAACGTTATTACGAACCGCCGATTTTTTGGTCCCATGAACTTTGTAATAACGAGAGTCTATGTAGTAGTATTTAGCTACAGATATTTGGTGTGTCTAAATTTTTGATTGGTTCCCATGAGGGTTTAATCAGAACTAGAGACTGCAATTATCCTCGCAATTATCTGAGAAAATACCAGTTTATGTAATTCTTGAAATTGTTAAATTTGTGGACATGGTAACTTATTGTGTATTCTTTTACATTCCAGGGCTCAAGGAAAATGAAAGTATACTTGCTTTAGAAGAAAAAAAAGCAATGAATGAAATATATTCTATTCAAATGGAGAAGCAATCTGTAGAAATGAAAATATTAAATATAGAGAATCAGGTTAAGAGTAAGTTGCTTATTTTGTGTGCTCTTCTTGAAACTTCATATAATATTTGATTTTATTTGGTAATTGCTTGTTTTCATCATACTGCCTTGCCTTGAGATTTTTGGGGTATTTGTTACTACTTCAAGTTACTTGGCATAGAGAAGTTTTATTTGAATGCTATCTAACAGTTTTATTTTAGGTTGAATTTTTTTGGTAAACTGTGTTTTTTATCTTTTTGAAATTTCAGTGCTTGAACAAGAAATAGCCAAAGTTAATGATGTTAATGCATTGAAATTGCTGCAGTTGAAAAGCAAAGGCTTGTATGAACCAATTTTATGGTTTAGAAACAATAAGGATAAACTGCGTGGCAAAGCATATGAACCAATGGCCATGGTGGTAAGACAAATATTTTCTTTTTATTTATCATACTTATTTGTTGCTGATTGTGAACTTGGGTTTTTCATTTAACTACTGTATTGGCATAAATCTAAGGCATATCTTTTTCTGTGATGGCCTCACTTTTGGTGTAATTGGTAAGGATCAAATAAATTTGCAAAATCTTGTGATATCATTCTCTGAACGCAAAAAAATATGCATTAATATTTGTTCTCCTTTGGATCTTCAGAGTTTGCTGCAATTTTTGTTTCATTTGATCATTCTCTTACCTCTTAAGTTGTGCTGCAGGCATTTTTGACTTAGCTTGGCTTTATATTACCCTATCCTATTTCCAATGTATATTGAGAGGGAATGCCAAAGGATGAACATGTGTCAAGATGGAAATCAAGGAGGCATGAGCAACAAATATCGAATATGTCAAATGACTATTGCAAGAGACTCAGAAATGAAAATTTTTAGGCATTTTTTTCATACTTGTTATACAAATCACAAGAGGCATCCAAGGGCCAAAAACTAATTAAATCAACACAATACGCAGAGGGTGGAAGTAATCTCATCAAAAGCTATGCTTGGTGGCATTCTCCTTTCTTGGCTTGAGTCCATTTTCTTTGTTGGTAATCAGGATGAATTGGAAAATTTTTTTCTGATTAGAGGTTGTTGGGAGTCAGCACCTCGGTTCCAGCTATCAGATTTGGCTCATACTTCCGAAAACGTCTTGTCCCTTCGATCACCTCCGTTTCCTTATCTTGCCTCTGATTACCACTGACCCTGGTAGGTGGTATTGGAGGTATCCCATGAAAGTGCTGTAATCGCCTTGTCCGATTCAATTAGCAAAGTGCAGCCTTCAGTTAATCGCACTAGTTGTCATTCTAAAAAAAAGTCCCTAAGACCCTACAAGCCTGGCTTTCCAAGCATGAACATACGCTTATGAAGAGAAGGAACCATCGACTCTATCCGCGAACTTTCTCCCCACCTTTTACTCCCTGCCCCGTGTCCCATTCTACAAAATCTCTTGTTTGAAAAACTCTGTTTTCCATCCTCTACAGCCTTTCCTCTTTCATTTGATGCCCAAATTACGTACACATCTCCACCCTCCATGCTTTGTCTGTTATCCCTCCTCTCACTCAGGCAACTAATTGAATCCTGAGTCAAGGTCACTCTGTTAATCAATTATTCCATTGGCTTTATGTTTCCTGTAGTACTGAGATCATAATGCTGAATTGAAGACCTGTAAAGATTCCACAACCTGTATGGATGGGAATTAAGTTCTGTAAAATTAACAACAGCTCTGTAACAGATTAAGTTAAAATCAAAACTTTCGGAACTCACGTTACGTCACAGGGTTAAGAGAGTCTTGTATTAAATGACAGAAATTGTACCAAAACTAATTATGCATTAATTCGGCAAATTTTGGAGTTTTTCTTGAGGCTCAAAAATGGGTTCCCTTACCATTTTCACGCCAGTGCCAGAATTTTGACTGCAATGGAGAGGGTTAATGGCAACCATCCAACAGAAAATAATACAGACTATGTGTGGATGTTTGTTTAATTACAATTGGCCCAGGCATTGTCTGCATATTTGGCTTCAAACTCAGGGTCAGTCGTCCATCGGCATGCATTCAGGCCGCCACCTTGCTCCCGGCCAGATGTCATTGTCAAGTTGCGAGGTTTTTCCAAATTTGATAGTTTAGATCTTTATAAAAAGCATTACAATGACACAAAATTGTTGGGACATCAAGAAAATGTCGTAAACCACGGGGAAACATAAATTGCGGGGTCATAAAGGCAAGGTTCCACTGTATTGAGACACCAAATATTTTTTTCAGAATAGAGCTTTAATAATATAACATGAGTATTTTGGTGTAAATACAGACTTAAAGTTTTCATCGGAGCACATAGCTCTGGCATATTGATATGAATGGGGCTACGCTGCCAAGATAAGCTTCTGCTATTTACCAAATTTATATTTAATTATTGGAATATTTTTATGAATTTTACTTGTGGAATATTTGTGGGGATATCGTTTGGACGATTTGAACGCAAATTTCTCATACCATACAGAAGAACATCAAATGGGTATGTGTGAGGAATGCTGTATTTGGTTCAAAATTTTCTTTATTTCTAATATATTGGTGTAGCAATAGCAATGGTTTCAATGCCATAAACCCCTTGTTTTTGGCTTTCCTATTAAATCGTCTTATAGCTATTATTTGCAATTGAAAATAAAAAGTTTCTGGACAACTACGATAATTTTCAAAAACTACTGTAGTGTATTGTGGTACTTTAATTTGTTCACTGCCAAGGGTTTTTTCAAAAAGTGTCCCAATGGGCCAAGTTCATATTTAAATGCGTTTATTATGGCTAATAGAGATGAACAGGATTAAATTTTGCAAATCTTAAATTTCTTCATCCTAATAATAAATTAAATTAGCAGACACTGGTGTCCGCCACGGCATCAGCATCACGACCACCAACTTATTTTCTAATGAGCACCCATAAATTCGCAAGAATATGGCAATTACTTCACATCTTGGGCAGTGAAATTTTCTTAATGAAAAACTGCACCTTTATTCTCAGTAATACACTTCTTAGCTGCAGGCAAATATATTTTCACTCCTGATCCAATCTGGTCTGGCCCCTCAGCAGACACCGGTGTCCTCTGCGGAGCTGACTTTGTCTCCTTCCATAGCATATAATCATGTTCGATCTAGTCAGTAGATGCTGCACAGTTGATAAGCAACAAAATATGGTCGTAATTTATAATGTCTGGTAATATCTCGAGTCCCTCCTTCCTTCTACATACAACGCTGTTATGTTTATGAAGGAAAACTCTTTCGTTCGACTCATGTAAAACATTGCATGGAACTTCACATCACCACATCAACACTATGTATCCATTTCTGCTCATTGAAGAAGTACTCAGCATTGTATCTCAATATTTAGAGGTATATGCAAGGCGCTTTTACGTCTCGAGATGACAGAAGGTTTTGAAATATCAGTGCTGCCACAGAGACACGGCTCCTCTTTTACTTCTTTTTCAGTGGAAAAAATGTGAAGAGAAATACATGGTGTCATTTTCTGTGTCCTGTACTGCATCCAATTTTAGTGCATCATCGTCCTGTGCTGTTAAGTTTGCTTTATATTTTGAGTTGCAATTTTTTAGCCAATTTTAGGTTCACCGGGTAATTGCCTAACCTATTTCATTATATAAGAAGAAACGTTGACCGAAAATCTACTCTTTTCATTAGTGCTTCCATATCAACAAATTCACCCCACGGACCAGATTCATCATTGATATGCCCAAGAGAAAATATTTAGAAGAATCGTCAGACCTGGAGCAACGATTCCTTACAGGAAGACCTAATGCCACGTGGTACAATTTCCGATACATCCCATAAAGAATGAAGTGAAAGTGAAAATGTGCAGCTGAACAGGCGGTTGTTCTCATTAGTAATTGATACGTTATCTGACTTTTGGACCGAGCCAATGAAAAACCATCTGAATTTTCAGTTAATGGCACGGAGTGGATTGAGTGCTGTAATTACAGATATGAGAAATCCTTCCGCGTTTGGCATATTTTCTAAAATTATTGACGAAGTTCCTGAAATGGTAGTGCAACAAAAAATATTTATGCCAATCAAGTGAAAGGTCAGGGTACTTCTAGAAAATCTTGTGTGGTAGATTGGAAACGGACGACTCTTGACGAGATCAAGAAGCTCTTTGGGATCCTAATTTATTTGGGTGTTGTGGAAATACCGAAACTTTCTGACTACTGTAGTAAAAATTTCTTTTATCGTAATGATGTAGCTCCTTCTCACATGAGCAGAAATCATTTTGAACTATTATTACGGATGTTGCACTTCTCTAATAATGAGGAAAATCCTAACAATGACTGCTTTCATAAAATAAAACCACTACTGGATAAAGTTATTTGTAGATATCAGGAATTGTACACACCTGTGGAAATAATATGCGTTGATGAATCAATTATACCATTTCAAGGAAGGTTGGTAGTAAAACAATACATTCCTCAAAAAAGGCATTAGTACGGTGTCTAAATTTCAAATTGTGCTATGGGAAAGGCTATGTATAGGATATGAAAATTTATGCAGGATGTGAGCGCGATGCTAGTTAATCTGTTCCCACAGCAGTAGTTATGCAGCTCTCAGAGAAGTTGTTAGATGCTGGAAGGACGATTGTTACAGACAATTACTACACAAGCTTAGAGTTGGCGAATTCACTTCTTGATCACAGGACACATTTGCTAGGTACTCGGCGCAAAAACCAGAGGGGAATACCCAAAGATGTAACGACCAAAAAACTGAAGAAAGGGGAAATAGTAGTCAGGGAAAATCAAAGGGGTGTGTCAATAATGAAATGGAAAGATAAACGTGATGTTTTGCTATTGTCAACATTCCACTCAAACGAGATGGTAGAAGTTGAAAAATAGGGTCAAGGGTTATGAAACCAGTAGCTATTCTAAAGTACGAGGGGAAAACATCTATCGACCTTTCTGATCAACTTTCCTCTTATCCAACACCATTGCATTGGTCTTTGAAATGGCACAGAAAAGTAGCATTAGAACTTATGTTAGTGACTTCTGTAGTGAATGCTTATTTCACTTTCAACCTAATAAGTGGCAGTAGGATACAAATAGTAAACTTTAGGGAAAAACTTATCAAATCGCTATTAGCAAATGAGTCACGAGGCGACAGATCTCCGTCCAATCTTATATTGCCTCAAACATTGCGAAAAAGAAGCATGGCAACTCATTCTTTCAAAAAGGAGGAAAGAAATGCGAGAATCAATCAGAAATATTGCTGAGGATGCTACAAGAAAAAACAAGGTGGGGAAATTGTAAAAAACAAAGTGAAAAAGTCACGGCATACTGCAATGAGTGCCCGAAAAAACCACAGTTTTGTTTGGATTGCTTTCATAGATATCATATTTAAATTGTGAAGAGTTGTCACAATAAAAAGCGGTGATTTGAAAAGGTTACATTTTATGTATTACTCCCTCTTGGCATTTGATGAAAACAGCAAAACAAAAATAAATTTTTGCCAGAAGGGTGCATCAAAGACCTATGAAATCACTGCGACAAAGTTGAGTTGAACTATTATTAAATTTTATCAAATCTTTTTGTTATCCTTGACTTCAATGTCTTCTTATAGATGCCTTAAGTAGATAAAACAGCCTGGAGGATGTAAAATACTGAACAGAAAAGAATCTTCATCTTCTAAAGACGAATTTTAAAAATAAATATTCTTTCCCATTGAAATCTTAACACATAATATATGCTATTAGCAGCCCTGCTTTATATATAAACAGTCTTCCCTGCTCATAGGCCGTTGTATTCTATAAAACATTTAACTTGGAAAAAAGCATCTCGGAACTTCTTATTCGAGGGATACCCGCCTCCAATATGGCAACAGATGTAAAAAGAGACGAAAGTCAGTATATACTATTCATGATAGCAAAAAAGTAATTCTACAAGAATTAGCAAAAACCAAAGTAGTGATAAGGTTGCGGAACGCCGTTGCGGAAAAGAGGTAAGTGCCAAAGTATGAAAACGGCGGTCACCCGGCACACAAAGACAAAATTTTCTCCGCAGACACCAGTGATCGTGATGGCGGGGAAGAAGATACGACAGCTGACACAGGTGTCCTCCTCTTCAAGCATCAGATATCTGATCCCTTCACTCCTATTCATGACTTCGGTCATAACAGTTCGCGGGAGCTTATGTCAATTACATGAGGGTGTATCGTGGCGCGACTGATTGAGGAGTCTTGTCGCGTTCATAGGAATGATACAATCGCGTTTACTGTGCAACATTGTCCTCTGAGATTATACTAAGTATGCAGGATTACATAAGAATAAATATACATAAATGCACACGTATAATATATTGATTAATTGCATTGTAATCTCAACTACATCAAAATTAGATGAGGTACCATTAAGTTACATGGAAGTGCCGGTCAACTGGGAAAACCTAAACAAATGAATCAAGTGAGTGCAAGCACAAAACTTAGTTGAGAGAGTAAAGTGATGTGCTGGTATTAAACATTTTTGAAAGAGTAAATTTCGTACCGGTACAAAGTTTTTTTGATAGAATTAAGGTCTGTGCCAAGCTGGTATGAAAATTCACATGACCAGAAAGCTAGGATCATCCGTTAACCTGCAAAAGTGTAGCTCTTATAAATCTGATGGTGTGCAAACTTGCAACGTGGAAGTGGAGCCCTTACTCTAGGAAATTGGGGCAATTAATACTAAAGCGCTTATTCATTTGAAAGTTCAATGCCTTGGACTCTTAACAGGGCACAGTCCTGTGGATGTAAATGGAGGTTCCCCTAAAAAGGGTCTTGTAATGCAGTTTAAGGGCCTAAATGCCATCTCACCAGTGCTCCATACACTCGAGGGCTTTGTTGCTCAACCTCTTGCTATGGTTCAATGCCAATGCCCTCAGTGGTATCAAAAATCAGTGGTAAATGTAATTCTGAGGCCCTTTTCATGTCCAATTAGCTGCCCAACAATCACTTTGCTGCTCTGCGGAAGGCTCCTCCACCTCTGGTGAAGCTTTCATTGCATTGAATTCCAACATTGATGACTTTTACCCATGGGAAGCCCACTTTGGGGCCCACTGGGGCAATTTATGTGGACTCAAGTGGGCTTACTAGTGCTATTGGAGGTTGCGGATCGTGCATAAATAACTAATGAACTAGGTCAATTAATATTGCACTGGTTTAATATACACTCATGTTACATACAAAGAGAACCACACAGTTCAACAGTCGGAAGAAGAAGAAGAATTTGAACAAATAGCGAGCAGTGAGCGTATAAAGAATAAAATGTAAACAAGGATAACATATGTGCAAATTTACCGATGCATTGAATTAATAGAGCCAAAATTCAAATACTCTACAAGTGCTTCACTCAGTTGCTGTGTAAAATTTCTAGTACATAACAGTTAAATAGTACATATTTAATGGAGTACTGAGGAAACGCATTGAAGTAAATCATTTGTAGGATCTATGCATTGTATGTGCCCAACATTGACTCTAATTTTAGTCTGCATCGTCCCAGTGAAACACTTGTCTAAACTTAAGTGTGTGGCAGTGAGGAGTGTTCTCCTTCATGGATGTATTTTCCTCTTTCAATGTGTGGTGTATGGCAACCGACTGACACCAGTCTTGAGTCTTTCCCTAGATTCAGCTGCAAGTTTACGTGAATGTTTTAAGTTTCTTTTGGTTTTGCGTACTGTTTTCATTGTTGTTGTTTGAATGCATTGTTTCAAGTTGAATGAAATAGTCTTTGAACTAACATATTCTGGCATTTTTTCCTAGATCAACATGAAGAGTACAAATATGGCCAAGTACTTGGAGTGTGTTGTCTCCAAGCGTGATTTGTTGGCTTTTGTTTGTGAAAATCCTGAAGACTCTAACTTTTTAATGGAAGAGTTGAGAGACAAGCTAAAACATAAAGTTAACGTTGTGACCTCCAAGCCTAATGTGACAACATCCTTTACACGCCCTCATGAACTACAATCTATTGCGTGAGTATTTATTTTATATTTCCTAAATTTGGAGTTCATGGGAAAATCAGTATAAATTACATTTTGGTATTCAGCCTACTGGTTGGTGTCTGTTATAGGCTTTACCTAATGTCCAGAGGTTTTCTCAAAATCTACTTTATTTGACTTAGCATTTTCATTATTTTATATTTGAGTCTGCTGCTCCAAATTTTGCGTTGCGTTTGCTAGTTTATTTAATCATGATTGAGTGTTTGATTTTGCAATGGTAATTTTTTTAGGCTAATGTGCTCCACCCATTAAATCGTTGCTTTGTGATACCTCCCTCATGGATTGCTGGCAACTAAGATGAGGTGAATGAACATACTTCTTGGTCTGAAGTGCAATTACAATTGGCCTCCAGCTCTATGAGTGGTTCATATTATGACTGCTTTGCAAAAAGTCAAAGACAATTCGAGTCATGAAGAAATGAGTGTTCTAGCTCTAAGTCAATGTGGAAATTCCAACCCAGTCCTACCAATTGGCTAGTTAAGGTGAACAGGGACATCACACTTCCACAATCGAATATGGCCTCATTTTTTTCAATGGGAACAGATACTCACCCTGGGTGGATCATTTGTCCAGAAAATTCAGGAATTTTCAACTATGACTTCTGTGTTTAAAGAAAAATGATAATCTTTTAACCTCAAAAGTTGTTAGGTATCCAATCTCTCGCCAGATATGATTTTTAACCCTAATTCCATGATGCGACATTGTCTCTCTCTCATCTTAGAATTATACTTCAAATACCTAAAATTAAGGATGAGTCGGTTCCTAAATTTTTCCGGTTCTCGATACTGGTCCGGTTCTTACCTGTCGGTTGCCGGTTCTCGATACTTGGTTCCAACAATGAACTTATTTTCTGAATGAATGGAAAGTTTCAACAAACAACCAAGAATTGAAGGACAATAATTTCACTTAAGAGGCAAATAAACCAGAAAGCTCAGTAAATAAAACAAGATCTTGTCCATAATTTTACTAGCCAAGTATAACAAAACTAGTCCAAGTTTAAAAAGTCAAACTAAAGGTCTGGTTTTGCTGGGGTGTCCAGTGGCCGCGTCTGACTGTCGCGTTCGGTTGTTGTGGTTGAACGACGCAGTAGGGTGGTTTCATTCGGGCATCCACGTCCCACGGCAGCGGCCGGCTGACACTGTTGTTTTGAGTGCGAAATGCATTTCAGCACCCGTTTGCATGACTTGGGGTGACTTAGTGCATAGCGGAAATGGACGACAATGTACTCTTGTTACTTCTGCTTGAAGACAAAGAAGAAGACATCGAATTATACAAAGTAACCTTAAAAGAATGAGCTGGAAAGGAGCAATTATATAAAACCCGAAGAGAGGAGGGTTGCTATAATATACTCTCTAATGGACATTTGAAGAACAACGAAGAAAAGTGGAGACAGTTTTTCATATTAAACCAGTCGCAGTTCCAATTTGTATTAGATCTGGTACAGGATGATTTGAAGAAATGTGGAACAAATGCTTTGAAGCGTCCAATATCCCCGGAGGAAAAGTTGGCGGTAACTTTAAGGTATGTATGGAGGTGTTTGGAATAAAAAATATTTCACCAATTTAGTTTTTAGGAAATTACTTTTTAATTTTTATTGCAAATGTAAATCTTTCATTTGTATTACAATTAGTTTGTTACATTTACTAAATTATTTAAAATTATAATCTGTAGTTGAATATGTTAAGTGATTGCTTTCACTCTCGGATAATGAATGAATATTTGAAATGGATGATGAGGGGATAAAAGTGATGGGTGAATGCAAGGAATTATTAGGTGCTGAAGATGGTGAGGGACTTGGTAAGCAGGTCGAAGGAGTTGAGAAGTGAGTTTGATAAGTAGGTGGAGTGTTGTTTATGGTGCAGGTAGCTGATGAAAATTGGAGCTCTGTGATCGAGGATAGGATTTGTGCCTTTGCGATTGATTTTGGAGAGAGAGTTTTCATTTTTAAAGCCATGCTTTTCATAAAATGATCAACCTCGTCACCTTCTTCTTGTCTCTTTCTAATATCCTGAATGATTTCCATTCTCTCCCTTGCTCTCTCCTCAAAACTTTGAGCAAGTC
Organism: Ceriagrion tenellum; assembly: GCA_963169105.1. Lineage (NCBI taxonomy): Eukaryota > Metazoa > Arthropoda > Insecta > Odonata > Coenagrionidae > Ceriagrion > Ceriagrion tenellum. The sequence continues at coordinate 118,997,768 of OY720644.1, forward strand.
TTGATACAATGCTACACGACTGGCTCGATTGTGTAGACTTATGAGCCGTATCGGACCGTGACCCTGCTTCTTTGGCACCATTATGTCCTAAGATGTAACTTACTACTGCAAACTACAGAAGAGGGACATTATGACCCAGTTTCCTGTATAACAGCCACCCCTGAGTCTATCTAGTCATCTAATCTAGCCAAAGCATCTAATCCCCAAGCCAAAAATACCACCATTTTTTCATATGAATACTTATACGGTACTTGGCTACAAATTGGTCATGCAAGTCTACACCGCCCAAATTTTTTGTATTTGGATATTATTGTTGGCATAGGAAGGGATATTTATTTTTTTTCCTGGAAGAATACCTCTTCATCTGTTTTGTCCCTATTTTGGAAACTCAATTGTCTTTGCTGTGACAACAGCATTGTCCTTCCACCTTGCGACCTACTGTGAGCCATTGGAAAAATATTGAAATTCACCCCCTTTCTTTTTGCTAAAAAGAAGGGGGGTGAATTTTTACCGGTTAGCCGATAATGACTTTTTACCCTGTTTTGGCAATGTGTTCCTGTTCCACCCAACCCTTTTTCTGATAAAATATATAATAGCTTTTCACAGGTGAAAAAGTTATCAAAGTGCAGTTTAGTCCCTCGAATAAGACCTACTTTACTGTATAGTCCTTGAACAACATCTGTGCCTTGTCCAAGATTTGTTTTCAGCAGGTCTGCGTGAGATCCAGCATATGGCTCTGCATGGTAAATATATCCTGAAGGATCTGCTTAAGTCTACAACTTAAATACAAATCTAATTGGCCTCCCACATCTAAATTGTTTGGCCCTGTGACAACCATAATACGTTATCATTGATTCATCTATAGAGCACTTGACCCTAGGAAGCACAGCATTGAAATTTTTGTTTATAATTTCAATATAAGGTTGTATCTTAAATAGCTGATCTGTAGCGTCAATTTTGGTGTTATCAGCCAATTGAAGATGCTTCAAAATTGTTTCAAATCTATTTCTAGTTAGTGCATCTTGGACAATATTCACTCCACAATTGTCCTCAGAACTCCAGTAGAGCCTTCTATTGAGCAAGGAATAATATCCCAATAAAAGCAAAATGCTGATAGTAGAGTACAATGCCTCACTAAGTATATTACAGCTATGGCATCTCTTTGAGCCTGTATATATAGACGACTGTTGAAGCAATAATTGAACAACCTCATCTTTAAAAAACACTAAATGCATCGAAATGTACCTTCTTATTATGTTTTCAAGGCTGATCTTTCATTGCCTCAAAGTGAGTTTTTCCTGCCCTTTTTGGAGCTGCATGCACTTCAGTTGTAGGTCTATCGTTGTCATCCTCTTCTGCGTCGGAAGAGTTCTCAGTGACCGGCTCCACAGCAAGAATTGCCTTCATAAGATTGGTTGGGTCACCTATCACCTCACTGTCTGACACATCAGAATCTTCTGGGCCAGCTCCTTGTCAGAATTTTCCGAGAGCTCAATGAGCTCATTCACAGAATACGAATTTGCAGTCCTAATAGGTAAAAGCAACATAAATGATTTATGTGTAAGCACTCAAATTTCATCCTGTTACTGTCATTAGACAAAAAGAAGATACTAACATTATGTCAAGAACTCACTGCATGGACATAGATAATTGCCTCTACAATAATAGAGTGCCTTTTTCAAGAGACCCCGCGAATGCCTTGTGGTAACTTTAGTTGCCAGCGGAATTTTTCATGCCCTAAATCTCAAATTTAAGTAGGTATAAGGATGCACTCAATTGTACAATATAAATTATACCTTTGGCAAGTACATACATACATACATATCAATCATGCCATTCCCTTACAGGTAGGGACAGTCACAAAGGGTAGGCATAGTCTCAAAGTTTCACTCACATATACATATTTGTACACCTAACTCTGCTTCAATAATTTCCTCCTTACTGACCTATCCTTGCAAACCTCTTTTGCTTCATTTACCCTCATACACTGCTTCATACATGCCCTCCTGTTTTTAAGACTCCAATATCCCGCCTAAGAATTTCCTCAACCACATTCAACTACAACTTTCTCGGCCTACCTCTACCTTTTGCATCATTCGTTTCACTCTTATATATCTTGTTTTGTTATTCGACTCTCATCCATTCTCTCAACATGGCCAAACCAACGAAGGACACTCCTTTCGTATATGTCTATTACTGGAGCATCTAACCCACATTTGTTTATTACCCACTCATTCCTGACCCTATCCATCCTACTTTTGCTGCAAATACTCCTCAGATAACTCATACCCACGGCGTTTAGTCTACTCTTATGTCCACCCTGACATACCCATGTTTCACTACCATACAACAAAATGGGTGAGAAGTACACTTTTGTACACAGTGATTTTCTCATCCGTAGACGGACTCATTCCTTGATATGCTCCACATGCTACCTACCACTTTCCATTCCAGCATTCGCATGTCTCTTTATCTCCTCATCTATCTGTCCATCTTTCACAAACATCTTACCTAAATACACAAAATCATCCACTTGTTCAATTACTTCACCATTTAGTCTGTACTCACTTTAGTCTTGCATGCATTTACCCTCAATTCCATTCTCTCTGTTCATTCACAAAACTTATATAGAAGCTTCTGTAATCCCCGTTGGCTCTCGGATCAAAACAGCATCATCCACATATAGTAGAACTCGCACGTTTAGATATCCAATAAAACACCAACGTTTTCACTACATGCATCTCTAAAACATCCAAAAATACATTAAACAGCCATGGTGACATAAAGCATTCTTGCTTTACGTTTATTGCAAACCAATCACTCAGGACCCTGTTTACTCTCACACTTGCCATACTATTAACATACATCGTCATCATAACATTCAATAACTGCCCACTCACTCCATAGTCCTTCAAAACCTTCCACAACTTCTTTCTATTTACCCTATCATATGCCTTCTCTAAATAAACAAACGCACAATACACTTTCTTTCGGACGCCCATACATTTTTCTATCTCTTTCTGAAGCACGAAATGCTGGTCACTGCATCCTCTCCCTGGCATAAATCCACACTGCACACCCCATATTCTGTTAGAAGTAATATTCCTCACTCTTTCGATTAAAATTTTGCTGAACTCTTTTCTCGGAATGCTCAATAAACTAATGGCCCGATAAATGCGGTCTTTCCTCCCTTCCCTTTGTACAATGGAATGATGATAGCATTCTACCATTTCCATTGGAACAACAGAAGCCTGTAAGCATAAATTATATAGTTCACACAGTCGACAAATGAGTAAATTTCACCCACACTTCAATATTTCACTGGATATCCCATCTACGCCTGCAGCCTTCCCATTTTTCAGTACTCTCACAGCCGTTATGACCTCATTCTCACTGATTTCCTTTTCCATCATCACTTTCTCGTATACTACTTTGCAAGGCTCATCCTCAGCACTTGTAACATTATTGTATTGTTCTTCAAAATATTCCCTCCAGCAGTCCCTATATTGCTCTCATTCCACATGATCTCTCCACTTCTGTTCTTTACCGCATTCATTCCCCTGTCTTTATCAATCTTAGCCCTTTTTACCCACTTCCGAAACAGCTTTTTATTGCCTTCAAATCCTTGCTTCTTGCAAATCTTGCTAGCTTCATCCACACTAATTTTTCCCCTCTCTCTTTCACAATGATTTTGCATTCATTCTTTTTCTTTCTGTACATCTCACATGCCTTTGTATGCTCTTCCTCAGATTTGGCAGCAATCATATTCTTGTACGCCTCTTTATTTTCCCTGACTGCAATTTTTACTTCTTCATTCCACCAAGCGTCACCTTTCATTCTTTCTACCACTCCTTTTCCATATTCACTTTCAGCACATTCTACAATCACTCCTTTTAAACACTCCCACACATCATTCACATTCTCGTTTCTGATATACTCGTTCCATTCTCTCTGCTTCTAGGATAGAGCATCCTCAAGCATGTAACCACACTACATTCTTACCTCGCTGACTAGCAACCTCTCCACTTTTACTCTCAACTGCTTAAGCGCAACATTCTTCCATGGCACCCACTTTCTGCCCAGATTCACCTTGGAGAGTACCAAATAGTGGTCTGTTCCACATTCAGCACCCCTCATCACTCTCGTATCTCACAAAATAACTATAAGATGTGAGTAATCTGTCGGCAGAAGAAGAAGTGAACACGATGATGTCAAGCGCAAAAATTACAAGTGGTTAACAATGGACAGATTTGTATCGTAGGAACCATTAGGTTTCATGGTAGCGTTAATCCCTTGCCCTCCTTTGCAGAGAAAAAGGTAAGGACACTAAATCTGAAAAATGAGAGGAACAGAGACAGCACAGGAGAAGACAAAATTTTGAATTTGGACCAACTTTTTGGCATCTTTAGTGTGACACTGGGCAATAATGGGTCAAGTGAAGCGCAACTCTTGTGAAAAGTGGTACATTGACCAAATTGGTAGGAGTTTCTGCACAATAGTAAAAGAACAAGAAAAATGCTGGAAAACCGATGATGAAACGTCACTGCTGGCAAAACAACTGCTACAAACTTCTCATTTTTGCCATTTGAGTCCCAAGATTCTACACTTGGGAAGCAAGGGCAAAAGAATGGACGTTGTCGAACTGTTTGAAATCGTAGAATCTAATGTGAATGTTCCATAAAGGAAACTTTGTTTTTAAACCTCTCTCCTCTCCTCGATATCCCCTTCCCTAAAGCAAATGATTGTACTCCTACTTAACCTTCTCCAGTTGATCCACCCCCCGCACTCTTCCTTTCCACCCCTAATCTTTTGTTCCACTTTCCTTTATGATTTACTCTCTGTCGGTAATCCCTTCAAAGAATCCATCCTCCCTTCCTTTCTTTCTTTGATAACAATCCCTTTCCCTTTTGACCCTCTCTCTGCTGACCAACCCTTCCATAGTTTCCTTATTTTTCCCCTCTGCCTACCTCCTAATACTGGCTGCCTGCCAACTTTCCCTTGCTAATGACCTTGCTTGCTTATCTTTTTCTGCTCACACCCCCTTCCCTCCTTACTTATTTTTCTTACCTTATTTCCCATCTCCCTTGATCTCCCATGTTTCCTCGTTCTCTCCTTGTTTCTGATGTTCTTGGTTTTCCTGTCATAATCTTCCACATCTCTCCCCCCTTACCTTCTTTCTTTTACCCTCCCATCCTTTTAGCTGTATATATGTGGTATCATCTTTTTCTTAATGTGTAGAACCTCTTGGTGACTCAGTGAGTTGAAACACTTCTTATTACTGATAAATAGGGCTCCTAGATAGTGGTATAAAAACTTCACTTGACGGGATAAAAAAGGACCAAAAGTCTGTAAATAAGGTTGGTTAAAAGACCCATTTAGTGATAAAAGCTGTAAAAAAATCATTAAATAAAACAACATTGATCAAGTACGAAAACAGAATTTTAACAATCCAAATGAGATTAATAATGAAAATAGTAGCTTTATTAATAAAAATGAAAAAACTTCAAAAATAAATAAGCAACTGCCTGTTCAAATTTTACAACCAATGTAAGCATACATGAAACTCAATAGCATGTTACTCTTGCTGCTGATCAAACCATGCTCCCAACATGATTTCCAAGTTTTCTGGCTTCATAGATGTCCTTAGATCAGTGTAAACTTTTCCATACTGTGAAAAAGCACGTTCACAGTCCACATTTGAAGCAGGTATCCACAGAGCTTGCACACTGGCTTCGACAAACTTTGAATGACTTCCCTTTAACGCTAGAAGAACAGCAACGGTATCAATCTGATGAGACCCTCCTTCCAGCAGCTTAGATACTTGGGCTTGGAATGCCCTGTATCCCTCGAACAGCTCCTTCAGGGGAACACATGACAAAATTGGTACTTTTGCAGCAACTGCACCCAAAGTACAATCTTTATGAGGCTTTTTTCATTCAGATAATAGTTATCGATTGTTGATAAAAATTGATTTCTACTTGTTATATTCGGGCAGAAGTTTCATGATATCACTGGGTTTGTGCCCCAGTGGTCTATCATTGCTGGTCTTTCACTGATGCTCATATGTAAAATAATGGGAGTAATTTTTTTTATATCATCAATAGTTACAGTTTTCCATTCTGCTGGTATACTGTTCGGTGATATCTCGTCTCGTCTCTTCTCCTTTTTATCTGAATTTTTTGTCTGCAGTTTGATGTGGCTAAAGAGATCCTGATCAACAAAGTAATAAAAAAATCAACTAAAAGACCTTTCATTGAGCTCTTTTTCTTCAGTTATACCTGACTGGCCCATGAAAATAGGAATATTCAGCATTTGATTATGCTATGGAAATATGAAAATATGAATATTCAGCATATGGCTATGAGAAAAGGAAAAACAAAAAAGTAAGGCGTTCCAAAGAATAATTGTAACATGTGTTTCTTACCTGAATCATAAATACCTGCCATTTCTCGGAAAATCTTCACTACTTTCCTCCCAGTCACGGTAAAGTTCTTTCAAAATATTTTTGCAACCCAGTGTATCACTTGTCATGCTGAACAAAATGAAAATCACTCAAAAAAATTCTCACAACATGACACACCAACACTCATTGTGGGATGGAACATGTGCAGAATCATGAATAAAAAATGTGCGCAATCTGACCTTTGATGGACTGGATGACGTTCGTGTGGAGGCCACATCGCCCAAGTGATGAGAAACATGAGTGTGATTTCATGAACTGCTATTTGCCCGCAGACCGACCATGCAAGTTACACCATGACCACACACTCCAGGCTCCCAGGGCTCACTGCTGTAAAAACTCAAGCCTCACCCACGCCAATGGGCCTAAAACTCCTAGATGACAAACAGGGTCACTGCACCCTCAATGAACAGTTCTTTCCACTCCAGAAGGAGGATGGCATATTGTTGGTGGGCCGGGAAAAAGGAACCAGCCAACTGCTAATACACCCCGGAGCTATAGGAAACAGCGACACTTGTTGCTGGACCCGATGGAGGGGTAGGGGTGCAACCCAACATTGCCGATAGATACTGTAAACATGCCATCATCAAGATATAAAGTGGATGCTTCTTCCATCTGGCAGATGATTTTCAGGAGTACAGAACCACTAAGTAGCATATTGGAAAAGTCCAACGATGTACTATTATGGCTTAACGCATTTAAAGCCAATAAAATAGGACATAATATTAAACCCTTGGCAAACTTCACAATGTTTACTGGACGTAATATTAGTCCATGGCATGCAATTGTTAAAAAAAATTAATTATCCTGGGTGTCCTAAATGTGTAAGGTGGACTGTACTGAAGAGATGATACATAGTAGTTCCACTCAAGGCATCAACTTCCTCTTATCGAGGCACTTGGATTTAATATTAATTGTCTTAAGCCATTATTCAGGTAAATCCACGAAGTTTGGGGCCACTTCAGTCTACAGAATTTCAGTGTTCGTAATTATGATAGGCAGTTCACTATTGGAATGACCATCTCAAGTGTAAGTGAGGCAGGTAAACCAATTGGAAAACTTGCCTGTACTCTTAGAAAAAATGTGGCCTCACCAAATATTTAGGCTTTTAGGATAGAGTGGATATGTAGTTTTATCTTAGTTCTTAAATCATTTTATGTACTCAAGTGTGTATTGTTAAGTCTGTGGAATTTGTAGTCAATCAGGAAAGCAGATGGTGAATGTGGTAACTTTGTAACGATAAATCCTTTAAAGAAATTATTACTCTTTTTGTAAATTGAGTATGAGCTATCTTTTGCAGCTCTCGTTGCCAGCTGAATTGTGAAATGCACTTGTTTAGTCATGTAGTGGTACATTCACTAGCCATGCTTCAAATATTGTCCCCATCCCCTTATTTTGTCCTCATATGGATTTTAGATATCGGAACTTCATTTTCTTGACATTGTTCATCTATATAGTTGCAAAGGATATTGGCATCAGGCCACCTATTGGCCAATCATACCGTATTTTGTAAATGTTTGTTTTCATGCAGCCTGGAGCATTTTACTACTAAATTTGAATTTATTTTTTTTCAGGAAATATGGTTTTTATACCTATTTATCTGATACCTTTAGTGCTCCCGATGCCATAATGAGATATTTACTAAAAAATTACTTCCTTCATCGTATTCCCATTGGGAATAATTCTACATTTGCTAAAGCGCATGAAGTTCCTCAAGATATCAAGGTTTTCATGACAGGTAAGCCATTTTCTTGTAATGATGTTATCATTGCTCTTTCTTTAATGAGTTTTTCTTTATCTGTGTTTGAATTCCATTGTAATTCATCTGAGATACCATTATTTGGCTATGCTGTGGGTATCTTATTATCCTGTTACTGATTCAATCAATTTTTTCAAGAGTGATCCTGCAGAAGACATGTATTAAAAGATTCTATGAATATTTAAGACTAAATCTCAAGAATGTAAAAGGGTAGAAATGTGGAGAATTGCATCATGACATGCATAAAGCATGCATGAGCAACATTCCTTCATGAAGTGAACAGTCATGATTTTATCTTTGAAAGCACATACAGTAGAAACTTGATAATATGAAGCACGAAAATACGAAGTTTCGAATCTATGAAGCAAAACTGTTGGTCCAGACAAAATGCCTGTGCTCAATACATGGTGCTGTTCGAAAATACGAAGTTTCGATACAACTAAATTTTTGAAATTACGATCCTCAGACCCAGTCTCCACAGAGATATTGAGTTCGTTTTTACGTGCTATGGGGGAAATCGCATCAGGAAAGCCCTCTATTCGCCGGCGTAGACTCCTAACAAATCAGTGTTGCAAAATATAATCTATCAATTGTATGAAATGCTTAAATTTTAGTACATTCATCTCTCACAAATGCCTGAGTCACCCAATTATTTATAAAATTTAAGTCATGAATAATTTAGATTCTGAGTGATGGGGAAAATGGTTGCTTGAGGCAATTTTCCCTTATTTCTTTTTGTTTTAACTAGGGATGGGCAGATCCAGGTTTTTTTTCGGATCCAAATCCGGATCCTTCATTTCGGATCCCGGATCTCAGTTCTTATTTTCGGATCCTTGGATGTATTCAAGGGTATATACAATTGACAAATGATAATAAAATTTTAGCCTTGGAGACTTTATTGAAAATAATAAAACATCACGTTTAAAAATGTAAAACTTAAATATTAAAGTAAAGACAATGTCGATGCCACAATAATACTAATCCTTGATTGTTGTCACGTTTATGCAATGACTGTTGTCATACCACATCTTGAGATTTGATTCTTGAGAATAATGAGATGGATAATGAAGGGTGAATTTGATTTACATTCAGCAAAAGCCGGTTGTCGAATGAAGTACATCAACAGCATTCTATTTGTTCGGCATAAAGCCGCCGATAGCCGACGACAGCCGGCACTTCAATCGCTTGAAACTCTCTGGTGCATATCCGATTTACTGTAGTATTTGGATCCGATATCAGTATCTCATCCCATATAAAGATCTGCAGATCTTTGGATCCGCAGATCCGATCCGACCATCCCTAGTTTTAAATGTAAGCTGCATTTCCATGATGTAAACAATTCTCTTTTGGTTACAGCTCATGTGTAGCACCACATACCGACTCACTTCCATGAACTATTAGCATCAATTTTAATTTGAGCGCTCGAATGGAAAAATGACGTGATACAATGATGGGAAATAGGACTGGGATCCTAGTCGCAGTCACTATCCCTAAAAACCATGGCTTCACTATGAATAAACCCGCATTTACTCCCGCCATTGTCCATATTTCATGAAACAAAGAAAGAAAATATTTGCCAAGAATTTGCTAGGGTATAGCCAACACCGCGATTGATATAATTTTGCATTTAAATCAGATTATTTCAAATTTTGAAACAGATGACTAAATCGGAGGAGTGGCTCAACAATATAACATTATAATGTACTAGCTGTGCCTGGAATGTAAAGCTATGCCTTTTTCTGGGTTCAAAATCGGTCCCTAAACGAATTCGAGACCTAATTCAATGAATTCCTCGTACCCACACAGGAATTTGCAATGTACAAATGATGGCATAAGTTTCCATTTCATGCCTATTGGATGATGCCTATGTTATGCTTTAAAATCTAATTTAAGGTAAATGCGAAATGTATATGAATATTGAATGCAAGAATTAAAAAAAAAGCAAACAAAGAGACCACTGTACCAAATCTTATTCTACGTACAAATAAATTGCGTACCTTTTAACGAAATAATTTCTCAATGATGTGATTCTGATGCACGTTATTTTATGCTTCACTGATACGATTCCGATGTATGTGATTAAGTAACTCGTAAACGATCTGCTTCGTTGCTTGCTTGTCATTCCTCGCTTGTTTGAGAAGCTCGCGTGCCAACTCTCACTTTTTGAAACGACTTGCGCTCCACATATTGTACAATGGATTGAATAATTCAGAAACCTTCGCGAGCGCGCAGACAACAACTCACCTAAGTTTCATTGTAATCCAATGAATGGCATTGGAACGCATTAAAGACAAACAAAAAAACATTCATTTTTATATATCAAATGATAAGACCTGTTATAAATCGCTAAGACACTTCAACCTGAAGAAGCCGTCATCCACAAAATATTGTCCTATGAAATATAGTTGATTGCATGAGTAAACCAGAAAACTGAAATCTTTAAAATAAAATCCCCACATAAGCCTTCACTTTAACTTAATTCCAAAATGCTGTTGGGGTAACTCCATGAAATTTTTCTGGAACCAACTTTCATCTATGAATTACTGCAGTGAATTTGTTGAGTAACCAGGCCTTGATACATAAATCAATCAATTAAATGCTTCGCCTCCCTGCGACACACTAACTCTGTGGAAGAGAACATTAAACATCCCGAAAACATGAGATATATATGTATACACTATGCCCTAAGTTGTTCGCTATCAATAATAAATCAATTTATCTCAATGGCCAGTCCCCTAATACCCTCCGCAAAAAGCATCTGTACATTGCTACCTTCTTCTTAATTGCGATTAAAATATTTCAATAGGATCTTCGACCATATTAATTCAGTAAATTGAAACATTAAAACAATGAAACATTTAAACATTCCCTTCACCGTGAAAAGTCTTTCGCTCAACCACACTCATTCTCTTCATTCGTCAGAAGCACTCCAAAACAGCAATTACCAATGTCACTAGAAATTACAGCATGAAAATTAAATCACAATAATGCTACAACACTACAATTTCCTCAGTTCTACGGTGCTTATTCATTCATAACAGTGGAAATACCCTAATTCACAACTGTTATACCACTCTTTACGGTCCTTCGCAGGCGTAGTGCACACACTAACACAGCCTGCAACATGGTCACTTAAGTTCCTCCACAACCTCACAGGTGGAACCTGAGTCGATATACCAAAAGTGCCAGGCTATGGCAAGCACACAACACACAATTATTGCACATAACATTGCCCCGCACATCCTGATTTACTACTCTTGAAATCAACACTACAAAGAAACTTCTCTTTCTTCTCACCTTTGCGGCCGCAGCCGATAAGGCAGTGACTGACTTCTTTTCGACCTCCAAGCAGACAGCGCCTTCGTGATAGGGCAGGGAGTACTCTCGTACACCCAATGGCTCTGAAGGCATAGGGGTAGGTTGGGGTCTCAGGAGATAAGGGCCTCTCTGCTGTCCAGCTGATTGTGGGCCACCTGTCGCAAGGCCGTTGGGCTCCTCCATGCTCTCCTGCAGGGCCTCTTCTTCTTCGCCGATCCATGGCTCTCTCTCAGCACTCTCGGAAGCTGACGATCCTGGCTCTTGGGTAGCTTCTTCATGCTGCTCTTCGTCCTCCAACTCCAATATTGACCCTTGGGCGATTTCTTTCCACTGTTCTTCATCCTCCCAATTCCTGCAATATATGGGACCTAAGGGGGGGTAATTCCAGGGGGAGGGGAAGGGGAGGTGTGGGTTAAGGGGGTGTCTTCTATCAGATTGACAGGGCCAAGCACTAATTCTGCTGATTCTGCAGGGGTATAACTTCCGTGGTGTTCCTTGAAGGCATTCTCCACAATGGGAAAATCCTCGAGTGGGCGGATTTCTTAAATGCAACTTCAACTGATTTTTATGCTCTAAAAGAGATCTATAGGGGAGTTGAACTTGCACAGTGCATGGGGGGATCACTTCTGTCACTCGGTAGGGGCCCTTCCATGGGTAGTGGAATTTCTTCGCAACACCCACCTTTGTGCATGGGTCACTCAAGTACGTGTTGGCTGCACTTGTATGCTACATCATTTTTACCCCGGTTGAACACTGTGGCCCTCTCACAAAGAGTTCGATCATCATTCAGTTTACATTTACCCCACATAAGCTCTATAGTTTCTTCTTCAATTCCCTAAGGTACAGATTGTTAAAATCTCTGACTTCCGGATGGTAATGCTCGAAGGGTGATCGCATGGCATGTCCGAAAATTATTTTGTGGGGTATTTACTGGTATTCCGATGGACACTAGTATTGTATGCCGTAACAGCGTAGGGCTACCACGTATCCCAGTCTTTGTTTGTGTCACTGACATAGTAGCTGAGTGTACCAGCAATCATTCTATACTCTCTCTCTACCTCTATGTTGGACTGGGGGTGGTATGGACACAAGCAAAGCCGCAAAATTTTCTATAGTTCACAATTATTTCAAAAAAATTCTGACATGTAAATAGCGCATTGGTCAGTAAGGACCTTATCGGGTACCCCAAACCTCAGAATCCATTTCCTCATGAATGCCGATCCAACTGTCTTAGCCCTTTGAACCAGTAACGGAACCATTTCCAGATAACGGGAAAAATTGTCAATTATGGAGAGGATGTATTTATTTACAGGAGGGGCCCTACAGTGTCCAACGAGATGAAATCAAATGGCCTGTCTGAGGAGGGCAATTCCTAAATCGACACTTTTGTTCCCCCATAAGGGCTCCGGCGATTGCACGCGACACAACCTCTCAGCATCTCCTTGATGTCCTTCTCTATGCCATTCCACCAATGCGTTGCTTACACCCTCTCCATCATAGGCCCAATAGTAGATGTTCATGGAAGTTTTATATTATTTCCCCCTCATCTTCTCAGGGACAACTATTTTACCTCCTCCGGTGGTTTGTTTATAAAGTACTCCATCTTCATTTGGAAACCTCTCTGTGCTCGTAGCCATTTACACTCGCTATCGGCACTCTCTTGGTCGAATATGTCATCACATGGTTCCCCTTTGATCGTGCATAGCATCTGGCTAAAGTATGTCAGCATTTGAGTGTTATTTCCCTGGCTTATGAACAACCTCATAGTCAAATTCACTCAGTTTTAATGTCCATCTCACCAAACGACTGCTAGGGTCCTTCAGGCTGAACAACCATTTGAGGGCAGTGTGATCAGTTATGATCTTAAATTTCTGCCCAAACAGATAGCACTTGAAATGTCCCGTTGCCCATACAACACCAAGGGGCTCTTTCTTGGTCAGTGAGTAATTTGTTTCAGCTGAATTCAATTGGCTAGAGGCATAGGCTGCAGGATGCCCCTCCCTGTTTATTTCCTATGATGGGACCGCGCCTAAGGTATTATTCGAGGCATCCGTTGAAACGATAAAGGGTTTGCTGAAATCAGGATACACTACAATGGGACTGTTAGTAAGCACTGTCTTTAGCTTTCCCATTGCCGCTTCACACTCGTCTGACCAACTAAATGTTCCCTTTTTCAAAAGTGTCGTTAAGGGTTTTGCAATATTGGCATAGTTTTTTACAAATCTCCAATAATAGTTTGCCAAACCTAGGAAAGATTGTAATTCCTTTGTCCAACTCAGTGAAGGGTATTCATTAACTGCCAAAAGCTTCATGGGATCAGGAAAATTGTTGTGGTCCCAATAAAGTCGATAGATGGAGACACTTCAGACAGGTTTAGCGTAGACTATCACACATTAAATGCTATTACCACTCCTGACGTGTAACCGCTGCCAAATATACTTGAGACGTTAGATTACCTTGGGTATTATCGCTATTTCACAGTTTTGTGATTACGTGTCCCAAGTAATTCACCTTATCATGGGCAAAGTGACATTTATCGAACTTCAGCGTCAAGCCTGGAGTTCTCAATCTCTCCAAAACAACCCCTAGTCACTCCATGTGTTCTTTGATCGTGGAACTAAATACGACCACGTTATCCAAATATACAAGACAATGCGCCGCTTTAAGCCCGCAGAGAACACAATCCATAAGCCGCAGAAAACTGGCTGGGGCATAACGCAACCCAAAAGGCATGCGTGTGTATTCCCAATGTCCACTATCTGTGTTAAATGCTGTTTTTTGACGTGACTCCTTGTCCATGGGAATTTGATGGTAGCAGGTAGTTAGGTCCATCATGGTGAAATAGCGATAATACCCAAGGTAATCTAACGTCTCAAGTATATTTGGCAGCGGTTACACGTCAGGAGTGGTAATAGCATTTAATGTGTGATAGTCTACGCTAAACCTGTCTGAAGTGTCTCCATCTATCGACTTTATTGGGACCACAACAATTGTGGCGGCCGATGGGCTAGTACTAGGCACAATTACACCCGCCTCTAACTGCTCTTGCACCAGTCTTTCTTTAATTTCTTTCTGATGGAATGGCTGGGGATGGAATGGGAAAGCGGTAAGCTTTTTTATAAAGTGGCTTCTAGCCAGCTGTTGGGATGTGATGTGCTACCAATTTCATTGGCGGGGGTAGGCCGTTACAAGAAAACATATCTTTATAATCATCAAGAACCAGCCATAGTATGTCCCATTCCCGGCAACTTAAATGGCTGAGTTTTTCCGAAAAACTCAGTTCGCCTTCTTGCAAACCCGATTGACAAAAATTCAATATTCTTCTCCCCTAAACTCCTCACCGATAAATGAATATATTAATTGCTTGCTCTTTCTTTGCTGTGTGGTGGCCCTTTTGACTTGTCTTACTACATGCACTCGCGGAAATTGACTGGCTTTCCCTTTTACCTCTCGATCCTCCCATTCCGTGACGGAAGCCAATATTGTTCCCTTCCTCAACGTAACCTCATTGAAATTAGCCACATTTCACAAAAATGTCACGGCTGTAATTCACACTCGATATGCTCCTAACCACGACACAACCTTCGAAGTCTTCAAGTTTTCAGTCTAAAATAGCATCAGCGCCGGTTGGGATATGGGAATCAAGCACCTCAACACTAAATAGTTTTTCACTCCTCACGGGCAATATTTCTGTCTCTATCTCCCATAGCAAAACTTCCGCGCCACACCGTTCTCGAGTTTTCCCTAACTCTCCAATGTCCAAATCTTCACACTCCTTCTTCAAATGCCAAGTCTCATACCCTATGGAAAGGGCCCCGTGCTTGACATCTATAGAGCAACCAAACTTTTCTAGGAAGTCTAAGCCCAAAATCCCATCGTAACCTTGTTAACGTAACGTAACTTGTTAACGTAACGTAACGTCACGTAACGTAACTTGTTAACAACTTGCATTCGACACACGTAGCAAACCCGATTGACAAAAATTCAATATTCTTCTCCCCTAAACTCCTCACCGATAAATGAATATATTAATTGCTTGCTCTTTCTTTGCTGTGTGGTGGCCCTTTTGACCGCCGCCTAGAACCGTCGGAAGCCTCCAGCCTTACCCCATTCGATGAGTGGGGTTTCCTACCGCAGGGACCAAGGAGTAGGATATAGGAGGGCGATCGCCATAGTGAAATTTTGGGATGGGGGGATCAGCCAGGAACAGATGCTCAAAAAATTGCGATGCCACCATGCGGCGTGGGTTCCAGCAAGGCATTTGGCCGTGCTGTACCTATAATAATTATATCACAGATTTCAATGCACCAGACCAGTGGAAACGAAATTTTTGCTCAGTAGAATCACCATAGACCCTTGAAAAACAAACTCCGAAGATGTCTACAAATGTAAATGCTGGAAGGTAGCTATCGCAGGAATACATTTCTATAACAAATGTGCCACGCCCACCCGAACGACACTGGCTCATTAGGAACATAATAGACACCAATGAAGCTAACATATCTGGGCAGATAAATGTGAATACAAAATAAAACTGTGGGATTACGTTGTAACAGATATAAACATATAAACACTGCCACCTATTAATCCACTCGGAAAGAAGAGCTGACGGTAATACCCAAAATGAAATCGATTTACCCTTATGTAGATCGGTAATTGGTTATGCCTCAGAGCAATCCAGATAAATATGCAATATCTCTCGTAGAACTACAAAGAACAACGCAAAGCTACCAACAACCACTAATATCCTGCGGGGTCTGAAAAAGGATCACATTGCCCGATATAATTCATTTCACAAAGCAGAGAGTCAGGTATACTTGGATTTGATCATTACGCTGCAGAAAAGAAAACCCAAACAAAGGATTAGTGAAAAATATCTTAACAACTGATTATAAAAACTTACTTATAACTATTACTCATTGCTCACATACTTATTAACAGCAAATTCAACCGATGGAAACAAGGTCTAAAAAGGACGATAACGAGGGTTAGACAGAAATCACCTCATACAAAAAATGCATATGTAACCGAAACAATTTCTTTGATATTTCACATCTCCATAATAATCAATAAAAGTCATTTCTAATATAACAGTCTAAGTTCATAGGATTTGAAATACTGCATCAAAACAATAAATAATCCAGAGTCCTCTTTAGCTACCAATGACTAGGATCCATGACAAAACCTGCCTGATATATTTGACCATCCAGAGCCTTTAGTATCTGAAAAAAAAGAAAAAGAAATGTAAGACCAAATAGAACTTCAGAATTCTAATGATGGAGTTAATTGCCAGACACTTTTAAAAAGAAAGCGCAATTTACAAAAGACAATTTTCCGTATGATGGCTGTCGCTGTCGGCAAAGGACCTTTTTCCTTGTTGCATAAACAACTTTGACTAATAATGCAAACCTCTGGGGCATTACAACTATTCATGTAACCAAACATGCATCATTAAGAAAGATGCCACTGAAAGAACATATAATAACAGAAAATATGTACAGGACATACACACTCACAAGCTCTCTATCAGTCAGGTATGTCAGAAGACAGTTACCCTCGTGAATCTCAACCACACACTGGGTATGACCCAGCAATCACACATAATGGATGCAAAATGAAAGCGAAGATTCACTCTTCCACGTGGGTGTGTCGAGAAACAGTCACCCTGGTGAACCTCAATCATATGCACACTCGGGGTTTAGAAAGATCACTCCTCTGCCAGTGACCCACCAATCACACTAAAGCAAGAAAATATATACAGGACATACACACTCACAATCTCTCTATCAGTCAGGTATATCAGAAGATAGTGACCCTCATGAATCTCAACCACACACTGGGAATGACCCAGCAATCACACACATAGATGCAAAATGAAAGAGAAAATTCACTCTTGCACTTGAGCCTTAAAATTACCACATTATTTCATTGCTGCAAGGGCCAATGAATTATCAATGACACTATTTCACCAATAATAACGAAAGGTCCGTCTTTCAGGAAATTATACGTGAAAATTAACTCAGCGACTGCCTTTGCCAAATCAGATCGACAAAAAGTAGTCTGGAAGAAGAAATAGGAGTGGAAATGCTATTCTCACTTCAATGTGGTAAAATACTCTATGATGATCATGAAAAACTATGAAAACTAAGATACATACATGAAAACTAAAATAATGTAACACAACTTCAATACATCGGGCGGCAAATGAAAACGTTGAACACCATTAACACATCCAAGAAAAATGTACTTCAGATAGTAAAAGAACAATGGAAAATATGAAGACACCAGAAAGTGCCCATTGAGTTGAAAAATCAATATGTACTATCCTCTTCCTATACCAGGATTAATAAATGACCAATTACACCGTGAGAACTTACCCAAGGCACTTAGCCAGATGAGGTTAAATAAAGCGATATATGATTAAGGGATATGAAAAATAAGATAACTTAGATAAAACAAAGGGTTAACAAATTTTATCAGCCACACGAATAAAACACAGGTAAGAGAAAATTTCATTTCAGATGGAATCAGTTCTGATGAACAGAAATTGAGGGAAGAACTACGATGCACTCATTCAGTCGTGAACTCACCACGTGATATCCTACACGAGCACAAGGACACATTAATAATCAACTTAACTATTGCACCATTTGTAACGAGTGGTGTATCACCCTTAGGACAAATCGGCGTGATAATAGAAAGCAGTGGCCCTATCCTGATGTGATTACATTTAAGTACTTCCTCGAAAAAGACTGGAAAGATGAAAAAAACGAGAGGATTATCAACATTTTCAAATTAGAACACTTAGAAAAGAAAACTACTATATTAGAAATGAAGGGAAATGCCGGAATGTTTCCTGTAGTCATTTGTACACCACGTGTTACATTCATCGCACTTAAGTCGTATCCTACACTTGGTAAACAATTCCATGTGTTTACACTTAAAGCAAATATATTCCCAAGTTAATGCATTTAAATTATTTTGGAAAACAAGAAAATGATTACCTCATGTAAGAGGAAGTAAGCTTACCTTGGGTGCCTTGAAAAGGCTTGCATTCTTCAATCCATGATCCCGGTTGTATCTTAACGTGGTCCGGTATCCACTGGTACATCCCGCCACAAAACACGTACTAATTAATTCAATTTTTAAATCTTCAATGTATAAATCAAAGGCAAACTCTTCGCAGTCAAAATCGACACAGTTGCGAATTCACCTCCTTTCTCCACCACGCTACTTCAGAAAAGAGGGGCAGCCGGCTACTTACAGCGCCTCTATCGGAAAGTTGAAAATTTCTTCCCTTGCTTACCATCTGGGCTCCTTTCCTCCCATTTTTCCCTATCCCGATCGCACTCCTTATCCTACTCCATGGCAGGGACGCTCCCGGAAGCCTTCCCACCACTCGCGACCCTTTGCGATCTTTCGACTACCTAGGTCAAGAACCTTCGACGGCCCTTTATAAGCCGAGGCGTCGCACAGTGGGACGAAAGCGAAAAAAGCTGGCCAAAACCTCAAAACTCTTTTTTTGAGTCCGGAACTTGAGACTTTGCACTCCTTTCAAGAATGGCGTCCCCATAGCCAGCACCCAGCTCCGGACTGGGCCGCACGATCGAAAAATCAATTTTATTTTCGGCGTCGCCAACGGTCGCAGATGATCTCTTCGGATTTAAACTCTTAACACTTTGCTGTAATTGTGGTGAAAATATCTCAGTGTGTACATTTTTTGTATTACTGCATAATGACAAAAAATTAACGAAAACCAGGGTCCGCCATTTTGTAGCATATCTCTGGCAAATACAACAATTTGGCCATGCAAGTAGATGATTATTAAAGAGAAAAAACTGTTTTACATCACTGATAAGTTTTAACTACATAACTTTGCTACAAAAGGTTCAGCATTAGCTTAAGTGCGGCAATTTTTGGAAAAAATTTAATACGGGCGGTTCTTGCAAAATTTGTTCAACTTTGAGATCATTTATTTTGTTTGCGCAATTTACCTATGAAAAATAGAATGCCTCATCATATGCACCAATCTATTGGCAATAATTGTGCAAAGTCTCAAGTTCCGGACTCAAAAAAAAGTTTTGAGGTTTTGGCCAGCTTTTTTCGATTTCGTCCCACTGTGCGCCGGTCGAACCAGGCAATTCTCTCCAGCACCGTAACTTGGATGCCTCAGTGCTGCTCGCCTTTCAGTTCTCTGGCCTCTATGTTCTTCTGTGAAGAACATGTGATTGTCTCCCGTGCTACCGCACCAAGTGTAATTGTATACCTAGTTTTGGCAATAATGTGTAGTCCTTACTATCTGGTATCTGGCCATTGCTGTTTGTGGTAGGGAAATATGTTGATGTTATGCATAAATCAATGGGATAAGCTTTGATTTTGACCATTATGAGTCGTTCATTGTAGTGGTACATGTTTAAAATGTTATTTTTCCATTTGCCTCGAATGATAATTGCTACCTTATTTCTTCCCGCCTTTGACCCTCCACTGTAGATTTTTCTGAAGTTATCTGACATAAAGTCATCTTTCTCAGCCCATCTAGTTTTGCCAACACCCGATATATCAAGGATTCTCCATTTCATTTTTTAATACCTCCAGTCTTCCAGATTTAAAGAGGGTTCTTGCGTTCCAGGTTCCAATTTTGAGGCTGGCAGTCTTGCCTACCTGCTTACTTACAACTTAATCCAAAACATTCCCTCCCAGAGATCCCGATTGGGGGAATTGAAATTCCGGAATATATTGTGTTGGATGTGGCCATAATTAAGCTTTAGATATCTTCAGATCTGTAATGCAGTGGTATCCTTTGCCTTCTGCATCCTCATGCCATTGATCATTGGTTTAGATTCATCTGCCTTCAGGGAAGATTTCTCTTCCTAGGACAATAGAGTGCCCTTACCTCATATGTGCTCATCCACCCTTAGAAAGGCCATTGGCACTTCGTATGAGGATACTCCTTGTACCGGGAGTTACTCGGGCGCCAGAGCCTTGTTAGTTAAAACAGGGTGTACCGTGTAGCCAATTTAAGCTACCGCATGTGAGGGTGAGGTTGACTATTGTAAGGGAGAGGCTGTACAGGCATCACCATACCTTACCCCTTGGCGAAAGAAACATCAAATTAGTAAGTGATGACTCTAGACATTTATAAGACCTAAGAATAATTATATTTTATAGGGACTTGTTGATATCAAAACTCTTTGATTGTAATTGAATGATTTTTGTTTCTAGTTCAACATGATTAAACCCCTCTGAGCGACACAAATCTGTGACATATGCCTGGTAAATGGATCACTATCATTTGTTGTGAAAGGACTTGTTGCTACCTAAAATTAAAACATAAAAAAACAATTTCTTTACTCGTTCTGATACGATTCAACCTTTTTTAGCAATGGTTATAGCCTCTCTGCAATCTATTAAAGGGAAGACCCATCACTTTTAGCAAAGGTTTCCTGTATGCCATTGGAGACAAGAAATGGATATGCGAGTCCTGCTTTAAATCTTGTAGCTTCCGTAAACATGGATGATTTTGCCACTTGCCTTTCCGATGTTCTTTGTTCGCCAATTGACTTTTATCCCCATGCTTCCCCATCCATAAGCATGTGGTTAGAGCCCGGAACATGCAGACACAGTAGACTCAACCCACCCCTAATTCCCCCAGAAATAATGCACTCGCAGGTCAAAAGTTTTCGTCGATGGGTGCTCCCTCTCGCCAAGTGAGTTCCGAAGAAGGCTCCTTTTCCCTCTCATGAGTTTATTTCTTTCCCACACAAGGGGGCGTGGTTCAGCATAGCCACATTGACACCAACTTTCCTCTTTTTCCGCTCCAAAGTGGTAAGTTTTTTTTGGACAGGAGTATACATAGATTTCCTATGCAGAGACATTCATTAGAGAATTGAAACCAAAGTTGAATCTTATGAAGAATCATGATATGATTATCTTCCAAGAAGCAGACATGATTATGAAATGAGACAGCACAGCCTTACTCTGTACAGCACAGGACCTGTCACCATGACAGATTTTAAGCTATCCAGGACTAGCCACGGAGTTACACTTTTACAGAGTCACCCACAATGCAAAATCGTGTGAAATTCCACGGAGAAAAAAATCATCTGCCTTGACCGGGATTCGAACCCGGATCCCTCGATTTCCGGCTGATTGCTTCAGCCAGTTAAGCTACCGAGGCGTCCTCTTTCCCTGTGGATTTTTGTGACCTTTACGGGACCAGATGTTCTGGACTGCCGGACATACAATGTAACAATCAGTCGCTACTCAAGGTCGTTCGATATCTCAAGTCTTCGCCTCTTCGAGTTTTTGCAGTTTTCCCTTGGCTGAGTTACAAAGTTCATGAAGTTGACAAAACTGCTAAGTTTAGGTAGTGCAGTGTCGCTTATTGCAGTAATGTGTCTCCATTTTTGTTAAAATATATAAGAAAAAATATTGATGAAATTAGAATAAAATTATCTTTAAATTGGTGTATAAAGTATGACACTAGCATTTACACAGACCAAGATATAAATTCTCAAAGTACAGCGGCACATCATTTTAATGCTAACCCTCGTGACGAACGAGGGCATAGTCCAATCTTTGAAGTTAAATATCTGTGTTGACAAAATTTGTTTCTGAGGTAAGACAAAAGACACGTGTCAAAATAGAACAAAAATTTAAAAATAAAAATGTCTGTATTTTTTAATTAAACTTTAAACGTTTAAAATTTAAACAATTTCAATAAAATTTTGTTTATTCACAAAAATGATAACACAATGTTGCTGTAAATTCATTTGCAAACAAAATAAGACATCAACCGTTTCTCTAGCTATTTGCGTTTAGGAGATATAGCAAAAAGAAAAAAGGTCTAAGCGCAAAATTTTCAAAACTTTGATCGTCTCTAGATCTGCCAAAAAATTTTGTTTCCAAAAACACTTCTACCATTCTTCATTTAACACAAGATGGAACCCACACATACATTTTAGTTAGAATCGGAGACATCAAGGGTCAACTCACTGCTGATCCTACGTGGAATGACCCATGAAAAGTTTGTTTTTTCCTTTGTAATATGCCCTAATTAGTTGATCAGTTAATGATTAATGCACAAAAATCATCACAATCAGTTCAGTAATGAATTTGGTCTTTGGAGGCTACATACATTGTCAATGTCTTAGCCCTCCACAGACCAAACCTTAGGAGAGAGGTCCTTTTTATAGTATACTGCCAGGCAAGACCCTCGTAAATGGGAATCCTTGTCAAAGGGGGTAAATACAGCAAAGCTCGCCTTACTGCTTCATTGGTTGCCAATGCAGATGACAGTGAGAGACTGAAGCTCTTTGTTTTAGGAAAATGATGTAATCCACATTTTATTGAAAATGTTCCCCGTGAAGCTATAGCTTAAAGGGAATCTCATACGTGTTAGTTAATGATAATTTTGCACCCTCCAGAAAGTATGTAAAACAAGTAGCACCTAGTGGCCCTAAAATAAATTAGTACACTGATGATATTTAATGTTGAATAATATTTCCCTTCTATATTGAAATTACCTGTGTTACTGACCTTAAGTGTGCCTCCTTATTCTACCTAAGAATTAAGTCTTGCATACTTATCATGGATTAGCTCATGGTCATGTCTAATTAATGACTGGTAAGACTGCATGGATCTGTCAAAATGAATAAGTAACTGAATTATTGACTACCATTTAAAAATCTCATTCATTAAAAACTTGATTTTTTATTGAACAAACTCCTCTTTTTTCTCTACTAATACTTATATCAGAGTAGATAAATACTCTTGTAATGCATTTTACAGTCAATGTATTTTATTTCCTTAACCAAAGAAATGAAAATAAATGCAAAGGGTACTACAGTATGCACCATAAGGTATGCAAATCGAGTTGTAGAATCTATCACCAATGATACTTAAAATGCCATTCGAAGTTATTTCACACATCCAATAAAAGAATTTACCTCCGAGGGATTTCTAATTACAGCAATAAAAAATAAGTGGATTATTTAAGTAAGCGGTAACATCGTTAAAGGTTTAATGAATTTTGTGAATTTTATGAAATTTAATGAATAAAAATTAAGTTGCGTTATTCCTCTAGCTCTTCCATGAAACCCTGCAGCAGACTTATATGCACACATTTTATTTGGAAGATTCACTAAATTCTAGAAAACTAATAACTTGTGGTTGAACAAGCCTTAAGCAAATGACTAACCTTGAATTAATAACACACTCTTAACGCCAGCATGTAGCTACATTATATAATTTCGAGACCGTCGTGGAGTTATAAACATTATGAGTGAACTTCGTCCCGCAGCCAGTTGAGGTTACGAAGTCCTAGTCAATTATGTAGAGATACCACATTTATTTTAGAGCTTTGGACCCTTTAAAAGACATTTTTATTGGTTGAAACTTAAGAAAAGTTACAATGAAAGAATTATAACTTGGAACAAAAAATGCATATATTCTCCAGATCAAATCCACTTACAATAAAAAGTTTTTCCGCACGTAGGAAATAGCTGTCGATGAACGTTGCTTTAATTGGCCTCAAACTACTTCCGAAAAATATCATACATTACAATTAACTTTTTGGCGTATTATCCTGTGAATTTTAAGTTAACATATGGGATATCTGGTTGGATAGAATGGTTCCCATGAGGAGAAAATTTTCTTTTTTCCGATAACTTGATACCCTACGTAAAATTCCACGCTCGTGCTTTCAGGTAGTCTCAAACACTTACATTTCTTAAATCCTCCTAACTTAATATTATTTACTTTCTGAAAATTACTTTCAAAAGTCCAGGACATCTTATTTGGCCCAGTTTTTAAAGAAAACGTTGGCATTCCCTTTTTTCGATGTATAGTAAGAACCTCTGGATGCGGACTTATCTTGATTGAATCGGTAGCCTAGGGGGAGAGCGTTCGTCTGCGACCACGAAAGTCTGGAGTTCAATTCTTGGTGTGGCCTCTTCTCGTGTCCTTATAATTATTCTATGCGATGTGATTTCACAGTTGTCAAAACTTTGCAGGGATTCGCGGAAGGTCCAGTGAATGGATATTTACCTCAACCATGAGTGTAAGTTTTACACATATTCGGGCATTGTAAAGGAATCAGAGCGCTCTCCTTAATCATCAAATGAAATGTTTGCTTCTCATTCTAGCGTTCTCGGCCCCACATGATTTTTACATCTTTATTTTCCGTCTTTATTATTTTTAAATATATTCACTCACTCGCCAATTTATTAATCAATAAAAAGCTATTCATGAACGAAGAAATAGACCGGATCTCTGATTGTGTCAATTACTTGATTTAGTGAACTTACCTGAGTCTACTTTCACTTTCAAATTACTTTGAAATGATTTAGTAAAGATGACAAATATTTCAAGTATGAACTAGAGTTTGGTTCTATCTGCGGAATTTGTATATTACTTATCTGAGTAAGAGACAAATAAATGTGGAATTATCTTGAAATCATCATTATAACGGTTTTTGAAGTTTTCCCTTCATTATTTTCTAGGTTTGCAATGGGCAATACATTAGCCATGTAGTTTAAAAGTTCAACTTATAGGATGGAGATTAAGTAATACTTCGACAACTATTCATCGCGTACCCCCCCTGTGAAAGTGATGAAATAATAAAAATCTCTTTTTCCATGTAGCGATTAAGCAGTAATTAGATATCTTCTCTATGCTCATATGTATACTCCTCATAAATCCGCAGAGTAGTCAATGGAATAATATTAGGAATGTGCACCATCAAACATTATACGATTTCTATGTCCGTAAAGAATCTATTCTTCTTCAAATATGTCATAATATTATTATAATTGCTTCTACGGAGATTTAAGTTATCTGTGCCCTACATTTAGATATTATAAGACTTCTCATTTTCCTGATGATGAATGCCCAAATACTTCCTGTAGATTTGAGATCTGGGCTCCATGCAGCCTGCTCCATCTGTGTTAAACGGTTTGTTTTTAACCATCTGGAATTTAGACATTTGTTAACTCGCAAATATTCCTAATTGCGGACGAAAAATGAATACTGACCAATATTTGAAAAACATAGATCTCATTATTGCGGACAATTTGATGACTTCCGTTTAATGATAGTGAGAAATAGGATTTTTTACATTTAAACACCAAATTAAGGTTCAGTTGGTGAAAGTCGAAGGCGCAACATCTATTCGGGTAATTTTTCGACTGACATATTTGGCTTTAACAAATCTACTATCTGATTCCTCCATCTGGGAGAAAGATGAGGCATACTTAAAGGCTAATAAGATCTTTTTTCCTCCAAGAACTTAGGGAGAGGCCACTAAAACTTTGAAAAATATCTCTGCTTGCGCTGTCTGCTCTGCTTATCCGTCTATCAATGCTCGTCTGAATGGATTAGTCATCAGTAAACCTTTGCAAAGTTCCGGGTGTTAGTGGTCGGGGTAGATTGTTGTTGTGAATGACGCAGAGATTTTTGCTGCGCCAGAGAGAAAAGGCTCATCGTGCTTGGAAAAGTTTGGAGGCACCTGTCGAATTCTTTTGAGGGGCTGAAAAAAGTCAAATACCACTTCTTTCCTGTGGGTTAAACGACTGGCGTCCGAAACATGATCTTTGGCAGAAAAAGTATCGCCTGCAACATAAGGGGAAAATAATCTCTTATTAAAGGCATACTATATCCCTAATCAATATCATGCGCCCTTCATACATACCCAGTTTGACTATACTAGAATTGGTGAAGCTTTGTTTCGACTGGGGGAAACCTTTTGGGATTCTCAATATTCTATCAAGATTACTCGTTGCTTAAACAAAGACTGTCAGCTGGCCTCAAATCCCTTGCATGATGGGAACTAGTGGCGTTTGATTGGAATGGTCTGGACTGATGAGGTGAAATCCGAGAACTACTGCTTTCTGTTTGTTTGCCAGAGAGAGTAATATGATTTTTCCTTTCCTTATCGTTCCATTAAGTGTTCTCAGTCAATATCACCATGCCATTGTAAAAGTGACTCAGTTCACAGTAACTCATACGGATGCAAATGAATGCACCGAAAGGATACGAAACTCCATCTGAATTTCGCTTTGGAATAAAAAAGCTCGGTAATTGTAACTGGGTACCAAACCTGGATTGCGATCATGGTTCTTCATAATGCTATTGTTCAATAGCGCTCATGATTTCGAAAACGTGATCGTCATCAAAAAAGATCAGGGACTTCATAGCAGTGCAATGCGCTCCCAGGACTTTGAGCATTGCCCTACCAATACGGCTTGCCTTATGGATGATGATAACCACCACGAGAAGGAAAGAACCGTAATTCCACTCCTGGTTGAGATATTTTTGAGTTTTGAATTCAATTTATGGTCAATTAAAATGATTTTTACATGGCAAATTTTCTCTTTTTTAATTATAAAATTTCATATCATTAGCCTGTCAGTGCAACTACGTATTCCATTAATTCATATCACCAATATGTGACAATTCAAATAAAAAGTCATCTGCGTTCATTGAAAATCGAACACGGACCACTCTTATACCGGCCAAATACGTCTGACAGCTGCAAAAATAACCATTACCTATTAATTTATTTAATTCATGACACTTTACTTCAAACTGAAGTCTTTTAAAAGGCTTTTTTGTTCATTTTATATGTGCGGCGAATTTTAGCTAATACATATAAGAGCATATTATGCAGTTGAACGTAAAAGAGTTGTTCATCCATTACTACACCTAATTTGGGTTAAATTTTTCTGATTGTTTATTCGTATGTTCTGCTTTACTAGATAAAGCTTCACAGTGAACGGCTTGTCAGCGAACTTCCTGTGATAAGATGAAAGAAACTCCGGAAAATATATCTAGATTATTCGATATCAATGCGAGCATATTAATTTTTAATTCATGAAATCTTATATTTACGTATATTTTCATAGAATTATCCCATTCTGACTAACTAAGGATGGATTTATATTGGGTTGTGAACGAATCATTAATAAATATCAGTTTTGAGATCGAAACTTCATCAATCTACAAATTGAAAACCGTGACAAATTACGTCACGTGGACTTATATGTTTTAATTAAATCTTTTTTTTATCAACAATTGAATATCCCTTGGTGATAGCAGATAGCAGATATTTCAGCATATATTCCGAGTTGGGTGGGATAGTGAATATTTGTTATAAACAGTCGTTAACCAGCAATGATATTATTTGACATAAGAAACATGCTTAAATACACGCAGCGATACACGGCGACTGAATACACGAATAATATAAGAAGAAAGCTCGAAAAAGAGGTGATAGATGAGTAAGTTCTAGGCTCCAGGAAATGTGAGTTCCATTGTGGATTTCAAATATTTGCGGTAGACGATGTCTTCCTCAGTGTTGCCATTCTTTCAAAGTGTGTGCCGCATTCTGGCGTGCGAAAAATTTTGCATTAATTTCTTCCGCCACTGTACATTGATTCCATAAAAATATTTTTTATCACCCTTGCATATCTATGTTAGCAACTATAATGTCATTAGTTGTTAATCAACCAAGTTTTTGAACTCAAAAACGTTACTACACATTTTCACAATTATCACCCCAAGGCAGAGTAGTTAACTCATGTATTTTTTTTAAAGTGGACCTAAATATGTGCACTAATAGACAGTGAAGTAAAAATGGTGGTGTTTTGACTGTGACTATGAGTATTTCAAGTTTTACTTTTTTTTCTGTCTCGGTGAGGGAGATTTTAGAGACGTACTGTAAAGATACTAAGCATAACTATCAAAAATGCATACCTTCTTGAGGAAATATTTGAAATAATGGTCAGTGAATGAAAGGCCTATCATCTAAATTTAGTGAATTTGCCTGTTGTTCATATGATTTTTTTAAAAGAATAATACGTGGCTCGTGGCAGCAAAGGGGAAAAGAGCCCAAATGTTTTGGCAACTGTGAAATGATGCACTTTTTCTGGCATTAACCTATTTTTACAAGTGTTTAGTTCATGGAAAATGGGGAATTAACATATAATAGACTCATATTATGCATTATATGATAAATAAATCATTTAAATTATTATACACTAAAATTATCAAACTTTGATTTGTGGTGAAACGTATCTGGTTGTACTGGTGTTGGACAAAGTCAGCCTCATTTTCACCGAAGTAGTACATCCTTCCAGAAGCCTTGGTGATGGGAGGGCTAACAGAGCATATGATACTACTTATATGTATGTAGCAGATGTCACCATTAGACCCTTACTTTGATGATAGCTGTAGTATTAATGTTCCCTTGGACTGAGAGAGATAATGGTGACATTATGCGCTACATTGTATTTTCCCTTGCCTGGGATATGTTACATATATAGAATCATATGACAAACTTGAGAATTTATCATAATCCCACCTGTTCTGCTGCACTTGCCAGTGTTATACCATCTCCCCAAGGAATAAGAGAATTACATATATTGTACCCATCAACCTCCATATTTAAAAAATATTACATTGCATCACAGTGAGGACATTAGAAATCACAAACTGCTCTAAGGAAGCACTTTTAGTCTTCTGCCATCACTTCTTAGGAGAAAGTGCTCCTTGTGGTTAGGATTTGAGGGTTCAGTCAAATCTTATTGAATCCATGGAATCAAAATTTGCTCCAATTCTCACTAAGATCAGAAATCTGGTTGTTTCAGTGGCTTAGGAGTGACTTTACGGTGAACTCTTTGTTATCCATCGTAAATTGATTTGAAATCTTGCCTCGGAATTAATCTTCTTTAAGTATCTCTTAAGTGTGGTTAATCATATGACAATTCATTTCGTAGTGTTTATGTGTATCAGTGGCGATTTTATGGGTAATAGTTACGTGCAGTATCATTACGAGATCAATAACCATAAAACTTACTTTTTATGTCGTTTAAATCATCTTTAGTTAAAGGTTGTAAGTTCTTAGTTATGGAGCTATGACAATACTTACAAAGACAAACTGGCTTGTTTCTACTTCAGGCTTGTATGTTTCTTTTCTTGTCATATATTTTGCATTCACTGCTGTGGATTTCCTTGTTGGTGGCTGAAATTGTAAGCATTTTTATTCTACAAAAAATCTTTATTTTCTGAGGTATGAAAAATATTGCAAGAGAAAAATTTGGGAAATGTCATTTCATTTTGGCTCTAGGAAAAATTATTTTCATGTCTTAATTTTTAGTTGAGGTATGCCATGTGTAGATATTGTATTCATTTGTGGGAGGAGGCAACTTGATCAATCCAAGCTTACCATCCATCTTCAGCTACCGTGCATATATTCAGTGTTCGAATGAATTTATAATGTATTTATTTTCTTTTTATGTTTTACAGATGATAAAAAATTTACCATTAGGCAATCAAGATATACTCAGGAGACGATATCCAGCTCATATCAAATTAGAGATGCAACTTTACTTAAAGCTTCAGTCAATGAAGCTAGCCTAAAGGAATGCTCAGCCAGGCAAGTATAATGCTTTCAGTTTTGACTGGAATTATAAGGATTAGACATGTGTTAAATGTAATATTTGATAGCGAAAAACTGAGAGATCATGTGATTTTTATTATTTTGTTGGGTGGAACTCAACAACTACTATGCTATGCCTCATGTAACTTTAATCATTCGTATGTTGATAGCTATATTTATCTTGAAACTAAAAGGGACAATGAAAGAGAACCCAGTCATTTTCAGGAAAAGAGATAATATCAGCTCTCTAAGAGTGCTAATGAATAGGTTCATATGGGTCAACAGGACCGTTTATACCAGCTATGTCAGCCCTTTCACTAAGGTCTCTGGAGTACTCCTCTTAATACTAGGATGAATAATCACGATACCTCTTGCAATTCTGCCTCTGATAACTTCTCTTTCTCTGTCCCAATACATGCTGCCTCCCACAATACTAAATTTGATAACTGCTACAATTTGTAACCCTTTTGGCATCCCTCCCCCCTCAGTCACTTTAATCACTTCAAAACCTTTAGAACATCCATGTATCAGATTTTTTTTGACACCCTCTGCCCACCTGGCCTCAACTGTTCCAGTTAATATTTATAAATCTCTCCCCTCCATCCTTCCCTATCCAGCCACCTTGTATTATTTCTTCCTGAGTTGGTCTTTGGCAACTCCCTTCCCTTCCGTCTTTTCCCCTTCCCTACCTGCTCTTTCCCCTCACTTTACCTAATTTACAAGTCTTCCGACTCCTAGCTCTGATGAAAGTGCTGGCAACTCACTGAAAATTCTGAAATCTTGTAAGTGTTCTTTTATTTGTGTTCTGTGTTTTTGTTGTCACCCTGGGATGAAGTTCCCTTTGTTCCCATGTTCGTGGAAAGCATTTTTATTAGAAAGTATCATAGCTTCACATTACAGTCTCCCGTCTTTTCAAGCAACTTCTTCATTTCCTGTGCTGTAAGTCACACCTCTACCTCTCTCTGTGTCCTATCCTCCCTTCATCACTGTGCCTTGCTCACTTTCCTTTAGCCTTATTGACCTATCCTTGCATCAATTTCCTGATGTCCCTCTTCTTTCCTATAAAGACTGCCATTGACCCTTAGGGCTTCACAGTATTAGGAAACAAGCCTTCAAACTGGCCTAGTATACTTATCATTCAAAGGTTTTATCGTCCTGCCTATCTCTAGGATTTATTCTAAATAGTCTTCTCATTAAATTCCCCTTCTTGGGAGTGCCTCCTTCACTTCATCCATCCTCTCAAAAATTTATTTTTGAACAATAGCCACTCACTTATAAATATCATCAGCCTCTCCTTACCTTACGTAATTACACGTGTGTATATGTATTTGTGTATATATAACTATATAAAGAGTATCACAAGTCGTGATATATATAAACAACGAGTAAATGGGTGCTTGCAATTTGCAAATAGGGGGGGAAGTGTTATATGATGATACTCTTTAAATAAGGAAAAATAATAATGAAAGCTCTCAAGTCTGCGTGCTACATGCAAACAAAGAAAAGTATAATTCTCGAAAATGAAATACGCACCCCTTGCGGTATGGATACCAGACAGTTCTAGTACAAACTTATATTGTATGTCATCCGGTTATTAACGACTTTTCAAAATACTATAATCAGTATACCGAAACGAACGTGGAACCACTGGAAGATCATCATAACCTCATTTGACGGCATATAAGACTCTCTTCTACGTTACATATTTCACTTCAGTACAGCATACTTAATAAAAGCTCACATGAAGAATTTTGCTATATAAATTCGATCAGAATTGAGATTTTTAATATAATAATTTTCATATTCAATTTTTCTCTTCCAATCTTCTACATGGACTGCTTGTTTTTTTAATGAAAACTACAATATCATGAAGCTTGGTTGGTTGAAATTGGTCCTCAAAGCTACGGTAGAGGCCAGGAAAAAGTTGAAGAAATTATACCCAGTACTTAGCGGTGCGAAAAATAGTATAAAGAAGACTAAATAACATGCACTTAGGATACCTAACTCATATATGTAAAGATATCGATTGCAATAAGTCAAACCCTAATCAATTTTTTTAACTTTTGTGATTTTACACAATATCGACACACAAATCTAACCCTCCCGACTGAAACTGGCCCGCCTTGCTGAGTTCCACACCTTGAATCGACACTCAGTCCGGCGACAATGGAGAAATATATCCATAACAACGAAAGTGAAAAAATTTCTAAAATCCCAAATAAAAGTTTTAAAATATCAGTTTTACGGTAGGTAGGAAAGAATCGATTGCAAGAATAAAATTTTTCAAACATTCAGCCTTATATAAGTGAAAGAATCAGTCTTGTAGCTCAATTCTTTCATATTTTAATGAACAAAAGAAAAAAGGTCTACACTAAAATTTTTCATTTTTCCCATATATTCCCAAGTAAAGCTATCGATTGCAATAAATGGAAGCCTAATCGACTTTTGTAACTTTTTCGATTTTTTCCCAAATCGACACACAATTCTAACTCTACCCTGAAAATTTCACCCACCTAGCTCGTTTAGAAATGCCCAGGAGTTTTGATGAGTCAGTCAGTCAGTTCTGTAGATTTATATATATAAATAAATAAATGTCCACGGGGTGTGGCGGTTACTTATAGTAAACATTAAAAAAAAACTCATGTGTAAAATTTATAAATTTTCAACCTCATCTGTGGCCTTCTTCATAGGTAGAAATTAGCCTGACTGCCGCTGGAAGGGTTGCTCGGGAGGAGGGGAAGGACGGGAAGAGGAAGGGTTGGAGAAGGGGATTAGTATGCACAATTGATACCAGAAAGGAGAGGGCATCAAAGAGTCAAATTTGTGATTGTTCAATATTTTAGATGTAGTGGTGAGGCAAGGATGCCCACATTATAACATTTATCGAACTTAATGTTGCAGGAGGAGGGGTGGGTGGGGCAGGGAGAGAGGCGTATTAGGAGGAGGGGTCACTGGAGGACCTGTGGTGGTTTAATCAGAGATTGAGAGTGCTGGAAGTCAGGCCCAAGTAGATGGCATCACAGAAATTGTATTAGAGGATGTATACCACATTAGGTGTGGTGCATGATGGGAGGGGAAAGGCATGGAATCTGGGAGGGAGGGGTTTGGGGATGAGGAGGGTACAGGTCTTGCATTAGGGAATCAATCCATCGAGTACTCTAATCCCTTTTTCTCCATCCATACCTCTCACCTCTACCCCTCGCCTCTCCCGTCTCCCATTTTAACTCCTTTGTCTCCTCTTGGGTAACCCTTCCTGTGGCTGACCCAAACTACATATTCTCTCCCACCCTTCTCCTTCTCCATCCATGGCCACTGCATTTTTAACTCCCTAGATTTCCTTGATAAATTCCTCGTTAACCTTCACCACGTGGTCCTCAAGTGTGATTACCCAGAATCCCTCCAGGATAAAAAAATACTGAAAAATTCTATCCCCACCAAACGCACTCCCACTGAAGACTCCTATATCCTTTCTATTTGCACCACTCATTTCCCAGGCATACAGTCACTTAATTTCATTATTAAAGACCTTTATCTCATTCTGAAAAAGCACTCCTCCACTGATAATAAAATATTTTCCAAGCCTCCCTCAATTACTTCCAAGTGTCCTCCAAACTTGTCTGATATTTTTAAATCCACCAAGCCGCTCTCCCAAAACCCCTGTTGCATCGAAACCCACTTCCTCCCCTTGTAATCATCCTAGATGCAAATTATGTCCTATCTTCATCCTCTCCCCCCTCCCCCCTCTAACCCCTAGCACCACTTTCGCCGCCCTTCTCGGTCCTCTCATGTCACCAGCCATTTTGTGTATCATCTACCATGTAAACTCTGCCCGGCCTATTATATTGGCAAATCTTCCACTCCCTTAACATATGTGTCAGCAGTCACCGCTCTATTTGCAAAAACCCTCCCAATCTGCTTCTCTTCCCATAGCAATACACTCCTCACCGCTTACGAAATCCTTTCATGATTGTTTATAATGCTCTGTTCTTTACTCCCTTCCCTAATCTTCTTCCCCTTTCAAACTCTAAACAGTAGAACTCTCAGTAATATGGTTGTATCGGCAATTTCATCCCTCCTGGTCTACCACTAAATTCTCTCTCCTTCCTTTCCCTACCCACTTCTCTCTCCCTTCTTTCATTAACCCATCAGTACCTCCCCCCAGTACCCATCAGTACCTTCTACAGGGCATGGATTTTTGGAAAAAAGTGATAAAATGTAAATATGCAATAATCTTGTAAAAAAAACTTTTTTTTTAAACTGTTTAAGATGACATACTTCATTTGAAATAAAATGCTACCCTCAGGAGCGGTCTGGCTAGGTCGGCGATCGCCGAGGGCCCCCGGCCCGAGGTGGCTTAAGGGGTCTACTATATTAGCAAGGACAGAAGTTAGTTTAACATCGCACCTCACGACAGCTCCAACCAGACTATATCAAGTGTGAGCAGTTGAAAAGTAAAGTTTATTGTACTTGGAATGCTACGCACCTCATAAAAATTTCACTACAGGACCCCAATATAGCTAAAATTACTACTTTTACAAATAAATAAATATACTTGTGGTCTACGCTCTCGATTTTTATATAACATTAACGGTTAAAGAAATTGCGGTTTCTGTTTTTACGGAAAAGTGATGAAAAATTTTAGAATAGGTACTGAGCGTTAGGAAAATCAGTGACCAATATGCAAGATTTTGTTGTTTGAAATGAAGAGGTGTACTGTTCTGTAGATTCCGAGAATTACCTTCAAATTCTTATATCTCCTCCGGTTTTTCCACAAATCACGAAAACGTGAAAATTAGAAAAGGCCATTTTTTAATGTTATTGCATAAGTTATATATTTATAGCGGGTAAACATGTTCTCTACGTAGACATAATTTATTTAAGATTTTTTATATATTAGTAAAATTAAATAGTCAAAAAAACTATACATATTTCCAAAAAGAATGGCGTCAAGGTTTTGTACGTGCTCAAATGTGGAGAATCAGTGTGAAGTATACTGGCAAAGCAAGAAAAATTTATTTCTTATATTTTTTAAAATAAAATAGGTACGAATTAGAAAACTTTTCAGCATATTACAAAAATTATTCAAATGTCCGTATCGCATCAGGTTTTTTCATAAATCGAGAAAATGGGATAATTAAAAAATGAAATAGTTTTTTAGTGGCATTATATGGAAGCAGTAGTAATTAAAGAACATTCTCCTCTAAGGAAATCACACACATAAATGTGTAGTCAATGATGAAAATGTAACCATTTTTATGTAACACGTCACGATTGAGGCGCTGGAATCCTATATATTGCTTGGCGGCAAGAGCATCTAGGCTCACTTTTCTTCATGATCATTTAATCTGATAACTTACAAATAAAATTGTATCATTTTTGTTATTTGCTATATACATATATCTTTAATTATGCATATTCTGTATTTTCAATATTAATTTTGAGATGCGTGGAAAAAATCAATTTCAATTCATTACTTTATTTACACCATAAATAAGTGCTATTCTGCATTTGCGCACGGGGAAAATCGTGACTTTATGTTGGTAAGATTAAAAATCATTCTGTCCCCCAAGAACATTTTCTCAAGTAATGAACATTTTTATTATGCATTGACATTTAAAAATAGATTTTTTTACGTTTTCATGAATTGCAAAAAATCAGACTTGATACAGAAATTCAAAGGTTATTTTAAATCTGCGGAGCAAATTTATCACGAAAACCCTCTTTTCTTCAAAATAACAGAAGAATTTGATGATTTGATGATTAGTGTTTTTGAAATAAATTACGGGCTAAATAGGGTCAACTATAGTAAAAACTCCTTGATGAGTTAGAAAAACTGGTGTTTACATCATTTTGTTCGCTTGCTTTCCCCTTGCCAAGTGTGAGGTCTCAACGTCAAGCATTATTGCAAGCTTGTTTGATGGAGCTAATTACATGAGAGGTTGTTACAACGGCCTACATGCCCACTTTAAAAGAAAAAATCCTGATTTTATTTACACCCTCTGTGTAGGGCATGTATTAAATTTGGTGCTAGCCGATACAACTGTAAATTTGGCACAAGCATAAACCTTATTTGGTTTACTAGAAGAATCAGCGTTTTCCTATGCTCGTCCTTTAAGAGAATGTCAGTGTGGGAGACGGAAACAAGAAGTAAACATCATGCTCTTGATAAACTCTGCAGAATCCAAAAGATGGGTGCTACAAGGTGGTGGAGTAAGCACAGGGTACTTTCATCGGTGGTAGATGAAGAATATTTAAAATTAAATGGTTACTCAGGTAAATTATCCAATCTAATCAGTGTGTTGTAGGATATATCCTCTGGAAATTTTGACTGCAAATCAAAATTCACGGCCAGAAATTTAGTAAGCCAATGGACAGCATTTGAAAACTTTTTTATATCTTTTGTTTTTTTTAATATAGTTTTTGTTACCTCTCCTGTGTCTAAGTACCTTCTGAGTAAGAATATAGACTACGCTTATGGCCTGGAATATGGTGGATTGTTTGTTGCAGCAACTCAATTTTAAAAGATGTGATGAGCACTTTGAATCCCTTTAAGAAAGAACGAAAAAGTATGCTGGAAGAGTGAGAAGTGATCCAGATAACTCAATTGACATGGAAGTGGAATAGGATTTTAAAACACAAAGGACTTCAAGAAAGAAAACAATGTCAGGAGAAGAAGCCAAAGAAGAAGCACATGAAATTGCTGGGACTCAAAAGTTTACATTGATCTACTTTAGCATTATTGATCGTGCCATAAAAAGTGTTGAAGACAGATTCGTACTAAAGTGTGACATTTTAAAAGATTGCTCTTGGCTTGACCCTAAATAATTTCCCGAAATAGCAATGTTAGATACTTTTCCTTACCGACATAATATTCGCCATTCCATATTTGTGTAAAGCAGAAAGAAGTTTTTTACTTGTAAAACTGAACTAGTTTGCAGATCAGTACGAAAGTTTTACCAAGACAGAAAAAGTTGAATATGATGAAGGAGAAGACATGCCTAATCTGAGAAATATCCGAAAAGACAGTGAAGATGATGAAGTTAACTTTGAAGGAGAGGAAGAAAAGGAGTTCATTCATTGCATCCAAAATAGAAAATGCTACAAATGTAAGGCCTATGCTTTCCCCATTGTCCATAAACTGTCTCAATATGGGCTTTTTATTAACTTGTACACAGCATATGAGTTTCTTGTAACCCTTCCTTGCGGTCAAGTAACACGTGAAAGAGTATTGTATAAAGTAAAAATTGTCAAGGACAGACTTAGATCAACACTGACTCAAGATACTCTGTCCAATTTACTTCTAATGAATGTGGAACGAGATTTGTTTTTCATTTTAGAAAAAGACATTATCATTGATAAATTAGCTAATACTTTAGAGGAACTAAGGAAAAAGTTATTAAATTGTTGAGTGGTGTACTAGATATTTTCCAGGATGATAATTTTAAAAATATTTTTTCCAACTAAATACTGTTTTAGATTTATTTTTAGTAATAATTTAGGTTTTACAGAATAAACATAATTATTATTCATATAAAAATGTATTGGTTTGGTGATTTGATGATTTTTCAGTACGACGAGTTTGTTATAATACAGAAATTCAGGGAATCTGAATCAAGTGCTTTTGAAAATTTTTTTCTTCTTGAATTATTTATACTGTCTGTTTTTTTACTGCAATCTATGACAAAATGTACTGTAAGTACAGTTCATTTAATCAATTAAATTATTATACCAAGTGTATAACTATTTATTAGTGCCCTTTCTACCTTATATACATTAAGAATTAGGATTTCATGGTTTTCATGATAAAATAACGTCCAAGTTTTGATAAAAATTCCTACTTTACATCAGGCCTGCAATTACAAGTAGGCTATTGGGCCTGCTCTACAAAAAATATTCTGATGTTCCAGTATTGTGGTGCGGGCGCATAATAGAAAAATGATAATTTTCGTGGTATAATAATGATCGTTTTATACGATCGTGGATAAAGTTGATTGGTGCGCACTAATTTGGAAAACTCAAGCAGTGGCAGTTAGAAAGAGGGCGTGGCGCATGTGCCACAACTTGCAAGATCGTTTTGCTATTTGAACTGTCTCCACCCTCTCAATGCAGTACTATTTATGCCCGCTCGATTGATTTTTGATACTTATTAGTTGAATAGTCTCTATATTGTGTAATTATAAATAGTTCAATTCATTTATCGAGGGAACAGTAGACGCACCGGTATTTGGAAACCAGTTTGTCGAGCTGCCTCTTACAGACCCATATTAAATATTTATAAATACATATCTGAATATTTTTTATCTAGTTTATTTGGCAATGAAACAAATATATTTTGTTTGCGAGTTCTTCTGGTGTCCAAATAGCGCTTCCGTTCTTGCAACAACAGCCCTCCCCAAATGTACCCACCCAAACATTTTTCTAGCTTCGGCCTTGCCATTCACTGATAAAATTAGGGCCCCCAAATTAGTTTCCAGCTGAGGGCCCCCGATGATGCCAGACCGCCCCTGGCTACCCACTCACCAAGTTAGAGCAAAATCTGAGACCCTAAGGGACAATCATTTTTTGAATTCACTAGCTCTGTCTTTGTGTTATTTTATCATTAAAAAATTATCAGAATGACATGTATGCTTAGTTACAGCACATATGTGATAATGTAGTCCATTACAATTCTTTCTTCATAGTGTATTAATGGAAGTTACACCCTTTGCTTCACAGGTCATCTCAGTTGAAGGGGGAACTTCAAAACTTGAAAAATGTTCTTAGTGGTTTTGAATCTCAGGAAGAAAATCTTGAAGTAAATGTTCAAAGAGTTAAAAAAGATCGATCCGAAATTAAGGTAAAATTGAGCAAAATTGCTTCCACTAAATCTCGTATTGCGGACTATAGGAGGAATGAAGAAGAGACAAAACGAAAGGAATGTACAGAGGAAGAGCTAAGGCGAAACCTTGAGATTGCAAATCAGGTATGCAAATTCTTATTTTTTTATTTTGTGTTGAAAATCCTTTGAGGTGTTGACTTCTTATTTGAGTTTTACCACAGATTAACTCAAGTGTGGCTTTAAACTGAGGTTTTTTTAACCACCAACTTTAACCCCCATAGTTACGCTAGCTTCAAAGATTAAGTGGATCCAGAAATTATATATTTTAAGAGCTATAACTTTTCTCTGAAAACAAAAAAAAATACGTGGCCATATCCTTAGAGTTATACAGAAATACTCTTGTATGGTGACTAACTCAGTAGGCCTACAGTATCACTTAGTCATATTCTACAAAATGATATTTGTACATGCCTCCCAGTGAGTTAAAAGGAGCTGCAAGCTTAATATCCCAATACAGTAGAACCTCGGATAGCGACCACAATCCGTTCCAGAAAGCTGGTCGTTATCCGAAATGTTCGCTATCCGAAACAATTTTCCCCATAAGAAATAAAGGAAATAGGAATAATTGGTTCCTAGCTCCTATTGACTCGCTATTATATGAAAGTTACAGGCTATATAGCTATGCTTGTTTAAATGAGAATAGTTAAAATACAGTACAAATTGAGTTAAATATAAATAAAAACATTAAAGAAAGCATTTAAACATAAGGAAAAATAGGAAAACTAACCGTATTTACTGCCATGTGATGGCGTGAGTGGATGGAGGTGTGGGGTGGAAGGGGTGGAATTACTGCTTGGAGGGGGAATCCCTCTGTGAGAACTTCGGAGGAAGTCCTCTGTCGCTTTGAAGTTGAAGGAAAAAACTTATCCAGTGTCTGTTGCTTCTGCCTTTTTTGTAACACTTTTCGATAATACGACATCACATTGTCATTGAACATGTTTAGGCTCCTATTGCCTATCGCACTGTTTGGGAAAGAGTTTTCTATAAAAAATTGCAATTCCCCCCACTTAGCACACATTTCTTTAATCACCGAACTTGGGACTTCCTCTTTCTCTTCCCCCTCCCCATCCGAAGACATATCCTCAGCCAAATTCTTTTCTGCCTCAGCCTGAAGGTACTGCAACTCTTCAGTAGTGAGTTCATTGCTGTGCTCCTCGACAAGCTCTTCAACATCGTCATTATCCACCTCCAACCCCATGTTTTGGCCAAGGGAAATGATTTCATCAACAATTTCTGGTTCGATTCCTTCAAAATCTCGCTCTGGAACACAGTCTGGCCACAGTTTCCTCCATCCTGCATTCATAGCA
Organism: Ceriagrion tenellum; assembly: GCA_963169105.1. NCBI lineage: Eukaryota > Metazoa > Arthropoda > Insecta > Odonata > Coenagrionidae > Ceriagrion > Ceriagrion tenellum. The sequence goes on from OY720644.1 coordinate 119,037,926, forward strand.
CGGTAGGTCACTTGGTTCCATGCATTATCTATAAGATGAACACAATTCAAAATGTTGAAGTGATTCTTCCAAAATTCCTTCAGAGTTATGTTGGTATCATTCGTTATATCGAAACACTTTTTGAATAAGGCTTTCGTGTACAATTTCTTGAAGTTTAAAATGATCTGTTGATCCATGGGCTGCAGCAAGGGGGTTGTGTTCGGTGGCAGATAACAAACTTGAACAAAGTCGAACTCTTCTTCTAAGTACTCGCTGATGTTTGGAGGGTGTGCTGGAGCATTATCCAGCAGTAGAAGGCATTTGAGGGGAAGTTTGTTCTTCTGTAGATATTCTTTCACAGTCGGGGCAAACACTTCGGTCACCCACTCGACGAAAAATTGGCAGGTCACCCAAGCCTTAGAATTAGACCTCCACATAACAGGCAATTTCTGTTTTATTACATTGTGCTTCTTGAATACTCTTGGATTGTCCGAATGGTAGACTAAAGGTGGCTTAAGCTTAAAATCCCCGCTGGCGTTACCGCACAATAGAAGAGTTAGCCTATCTTTCATAGGTTTGTGCCCTGGCAATGCTTTCTCTTCCTTCGTTATGGACATTTTATTCGGCATCATCTTCCAAAACAGTCCTGTTTCATCCGCATTAAATACCTGTTGCGGGACGTTCTTTCCTTCTTCTATGATTTTATTGAATTCTTGGAGGAACTTCTGTGCCCCTGCCTTGTCGGAACTAGCTGCTTCCCCATGCCTTATGACGCTGTGGATGCCTGTTCTGTACTTAAAATTTTCAAACCAGCCTCGACTGGCTTTGACAACAAAATCACTCGAAGCACTTGTCCCTGGGGTTTTCTTCTTCAAATCTTCGTAGATTTGCAGCGCCTTCTCACCAATAAATGCCTCACTGATGCTAGCACCTTCTAACTGTTTTTCATTTATATACAAAAGCAACTACTTTTCTACTTCATCTATTATTTTAGGCCCCTGCTTTGTTATAATACTTGCTCCTTTTGACACATTAGCTTCTTCAAGCTGCGCTTTTTTCTTTAAAATCGTCGAGATTGTCGACTTTGACATGCCGTATTCTCTTGCGATATCCGATACACGCATGCCTCGTTTATACTTGGCAATCATTTCCTTCTTCATTTCAATTGTTGGCCGCTGCCTTCTCACTGAACTGCTACCATCTCTCTTAAACTTCTTTGGTGCCATGATTGAAGGCTTGATGATTATTAAAATAAAGTAAAAAAATCACTAAAGAGGAAGGATGCACAACGATTAGGATAATGAACGTGTGTTCTTAACCGTGTCGCGAGCACAAAGAAAGATGAGAAGCACTTGGCCCCTGTCCGCTGGTCAGGTGTACGTGACGTAGCACACGTGTTCAACACATCTGAAGGCGGTGTGTGTAACTGGATGATGATGTATTTATATATGCGTAGCCGGCAACATTGTATTACTTTGTATACATTTGGGATCGCACAGCTTACTTTGTATCCATTTGGGATCGCACAGCACCGAACACAAACATGGCCGCTACACATCTATTCGCTAACCGAAATTTTGTTCGCTATCCGAGGCAAATTTTTAGCGAAATTTTTGGTCGTTATCCGAATTGTTCGTTATCAGAGGCGTTCGCTAACCGAGGTTTCACTGTATACCCATTATCGTAGCTGAGTATATAATTTTAGATCATGTCCCCCTTGATAACAATGAAGCAATGTTTGGCAAAACCTCTGTTGGCTCCTGTATTTGTATGATCATAAAGATTTTACCAAAAAAAATCAAATACAAAGAAAAGCAGCACGCTTCATTAAATGCTGCTGCTGCGAGCAGACATATAGTGTCTCACAACTATCACAGTGATTAAGGTGGGAGACCCTACAACTCAGAGGCTGCATGCTAGGCTTAGCTTGCTTGAGTAATTCAGAACTGGTATGTTTCAAAGCAACACCGAATATTATCATGACGTCACATTAGATCTTTTGGGGCACAGAAGTGATTTAATAATAGAGATACACTGCGGAACAGATAAGTATAAAAACTTGTTCTTTCCCCGCACAATAAGCGGCCACAATAAAAATGAGCTCCACTGAATACACTCCCAAAATACACATCACCACTTCACCTCCAAAATCCTTATATATTTACATGGCTGGTTACCTAACACCTCGGGCCACACGCCGCATCCTCTGCCACATGCCATCTACATCTACATAATACCCTGTGAGCCACTGCATGGGCTGTACCCATATCAAAAGTAGGCTGACCTACTTTTTCATCTACATCTGCATAATACCCCGCGAGCTGACACATGGGCATATTGCAGGGGGTGTTAGGTCACCAGCTTTGTAAAGGTGTCAGTTTTATGGAGATGAAATGGTGACATGTATTATGGGAGTGTATTTAGTGGAGCTCAATTTTTATTGTGGTTGCTTATTGTTCACAGAAAGAACGAGTTTTTGTACCTATCTGTTCAGCAGTGTATCTCTCTTATTTTATCGCATCTGTCAGACCTAGAGATGAAGTGAGGAGTCATGATAATATCCTCTCTGTTGCTCTGAAAAATATCAGTTCTGAATTTCTCAAGCAACCTAAGCCTAACGTGTAGCCTCCAAGTCTCTAGGGTCTCCCACCTTAATGCCTCTAAAAGTTGTGAGGCACTATATGAACGCTCGTAGCAGTTTTTAATGAACCTTTCCTGTGTATTTAATTCATTTTTTTGGTTAAATCTATTTGACCAGGATCCCAAATGCTTGCGGCGTATTTGAGGTGTGGCCTAACCAGAGCGAAGTAGCATCTCTCTTTGACTTTTTCATCCGAGGACCTTCCTATTATACGTTTAACAAAACCTAGTTTCTTTTATGATGCGCCACATATGTTCTGTATGTGTAATCCCCATGATATATCAGATGTTAAGGTAATTCCAAGATATTTTACTGTATCTGAAGATTTTATGTTTACTCCAAACAAAGTATAGGCATTTTTGTAATGACTTTTGCAGGAAGTCAACTGTGGTGCATTTACTGATATTTAATTCTAGCCCTAACACCTGAGCACCATGAATGAACGTTGTTAAGATCCGATGACAGAGCTTCAAAGACCACGTCTTCGCTCATTTTATGGTGGATAACTGTATCATGTGCAAATGATCTTAATTTACTGCTAACTCGGGAGCTTAGGTCATTAATATAAATTATGAATAAAAGAGGGCTGATCACACATCCTTGCGGACCACCAGATGTGACTTTGACCATATCAGAGCTAAAACCATCAATAACTGCTTCTGTTTTTTGATCACCAATAAAGTCCTTATCCAGTTCATTATTTTTTTATTAACTCCGCATGAATACAATTTATAAATGACTTTTGTGAGGAACCTTGTGGAATGCCTTATTGAAATCAAGGAATATTGCATCGGTCTGCTTATTCGATTCTCCTGATTTTAGAATATCATTAAGGAAGAGCACAAGCTGTGTTTCGCAAGACCTGCCCTTTTGGAAGCCATGCTGACTGCTATTTAAGAAGTTGCAATTATCCAGGAATGTCATAATATTTCTAACGACAATGTGATTGAGGATCTTGCATAAACGTGATGTTAGCTATGTAGGCCGATGATTTCCTGGGTTACTTCTATTTCCTTTTTTAAATATCGGTTTGACGGTGTCTATTTTCCAGTCTTGGGGCACCTTGCCTTCGGAAATGGTTTGTTAACTATAATTCCTAAGAATGGCGCAATCTGTGGCGCTAACTCCTTGAGCTTGCTAGCAGGTATTCCTTCTGGACCTGGGGACTTGTTACTTTTAATCGGACGTAGTTGTTTAACTATTCTATCACTTGGAATTGTTGTGTCAGCCTTCAGCTCGTTAAAGTCAGGAAAGTCAAAGTTATGAATTGTGTTATCTGTAGTGAATACTCTTTCGAAGTAGTGGTTTAATGAATTGGCTTTGTTGAGACTGTTGGTGACCACTTTGCCGTTTGCATCTGGTAAAGAGTCTACTGTCAAAGATTTGCCCTGGAGCTCTCTTGCGTAAGACCAGAATGACTTGTGGTTTTCACATAGTAATTCATCGAGGATTTTTTTCTTGAAGTTTTGCAGAGTAACGCACATTATTTTCTTCGTTTTTGAGCATTGAGCAACACTAACATCTCTCGCCACTAGTTCCACTGTTTTGTTAGAAGACTTAATAGAATTTTTACATAGGTTGTGTAATTACCTTTGTCTCCTGAGCTCTCACCTTACTTCGTGGTATTACCAACGAGGTTCTTTACTATCTCGTTTCAATTTGTGTGGAATATAATTATCAATTCTTTACGTATTTCATATTTCCAAAAATATCTCCATGATACCTCGGTGCCCTCGTCCTTCATTGTGGCTACGAATTTTGTAAATGAGGCTTCTAACATCTCTCGTATTTTTTTATAAAAGTTTTATGTAATCACATTTTTCAAATAAGTAGACTTTCCGTTTAGATTTTACAGTGGACTATACCGTTGTTTTCAAATCGTAAACATTACTCTATGATCACTTGTGCCTTCAAGGATATCGAAGTATTTAATAATTGTAGGGTGACTAACAGCCAAAAGGTCTAATTTTCTATTATCTCTCATAGGTTCGTTTACAACTTGAGTAAGAGTGTTGTGTGAAAGTGGATTAAGTAAGGCCTCACTTGTATCACGCTTCCTTGAACTTGTTTCAACACTAATGGTTTTCCATTTTATAGCCGGGAGGTTGAAATCTCCACCAATAATTATTACGCTATTGTTGTCTCCTGTGGTAAATGATGATAATTGAGTTTCTAATTTGTACAAAACGTTGATTATGGAATCTGGTTGTCTGTAAAATGAACATATATGTATATTTCTATTGTTTTGTTGCTTAATAGTACACCATATGCTCTCTATTTCATTGTCGTTTAATTTTCACATGTTGATAATGCCATCATATCGATACACTTTAAAGTTATTATAAATAAATTAAATATTTAAACAAAACCAAAAACATTTAACTTAAATATTTATTCAACAGTTACTTAGGAAGAGGTAGGGGTCATGGAAAAAATCTGCCGCAGCTGAGGCTCCCAACTCCTAAACTATGAGACCTAACTCCTCTTTGTGGTAAAATCCTGATAACAACAATAAGTTTTCGCAGAGTAGTATTTCCGTAGTTACCTTCTAAATATCGGGTGATTTTGAAATAGAGCGCATCATGAACCAATTCATGCCCGTGATGTGTCATATCCACGTATAAAAATGCCTAGGACTTATGTCATCACAATGTTACTCATGCCATCACAATGAAATCTGATTCAATTGGTTATTTATCGTGGAAATCAGGGATAGCAGTGTTGATGTATCAAATGTATCAAGGCCTGTTACTCAATGAATTCTCTGTAGTAATTCATGGACGAAAGTGTGTTCCAGCAAAACTTCATGGAGTTACCCCAACAATGTCGTGGAAATTAGTTAAAGAAAAGGCTTCCGTGGGGAATTTATTTTAAAGATTTTAGTTTTCAGGTTTAGTTATGGAAAGAACTATACTTCATAAGATGACACTTCGTGGACGACGGCTTATTTGGGTTGAAGTGTCTTAGTGGTTCATCACAGGTCTTATCATCTAATACAGTAGAACCTCGATCTATCGTTTTTCAAGGGGATGGGCAAAAAAAATGATGGATGCGGGAAACGAACAATGCGGGAAAATATTTCCCGGGAGCCAAAACGAGATGAAAATGCAAGAATTTTATGGTAACTTTTCACAGTAGAGGGGAATCTTAAAGGAATTTCTCTTAAAAGTGGGAGAATTTTGAAATTTAATGAAAATACTTCGTGTATCTCTAATTTTTCGTTTGACTACTATCTGTTTAAGATATTTTATTAGTATTACATATCCCAATGGTGTCTCAGATGATAAAATAAATAAACTAGGTCCATTATCATGTTATTGGATGATCTTCAAGCCCGCGCACCGACCTATCCATGCATAGAAATTTATTCGTTTCAAATATCCTTGAGGGTGAGAAGCGCGCCTAAAATTGGTTGGGTAAGATGTAATCTTTTTTCGTGCTTTCCATTGTGCTCCGCTGATGGAGGAGTGCCACCCGTTAAAGATGGAGCGAGCTTGACGCTACCAAGTGTATTCTTGTTTATCTGGAGCAATCACGTAACCCACGAGGCATAGAGCAAGAGAGGTGTAGCAGGTTATCGCCATCTGGTTCAGAGTGGCAAAACTTAGCAGGCAATCGGGTTGAAATGAGGAATTCCGATATCGGCGGTTGGAGTTCGGCTTGGCATTACCAAATGAACACAAATTTCTAAAGAATAAATCATTTTGATGGGCCATGGTGCCTAAAAAACAAAAAAAACCATTTCTGGCAATGCAAGCCCACGTTAGACTATGGACGAGAAGGAACTTAGCCCACGCTCGCAGGACTTCCACTACAACAAACTAATGGTTGAAACATCTGCGTTACCTTCAGCCGTCTTAAAACACCTATTTTGAACAGTTTCGGCTATAGGCTCAGAAATAAATACTTTAGGAAAATGAATAGACATAAATACCTACTTTAACTGGCTGAATACGGAAAAAATAGAAAAAGGAAAGAGCACAGAGCATGTAGGGTTTGGCCGCACTTACTAGAGGCCCGCAAAGTGACCATGGCGAAGGTCAGGGAGTGACTGAATTGCCAAGGTTACAAGCCACGCCCGCTGCCCTCTAGTTGGTTCCGCGAGAGTCACATGATGAGAAACCCCACCTCCCTCCCTTCCCTCAGCCACTCCACCATTTAGGCCCATGTGGTCCACGTCATTTGAAATAATGCACTGGTTACATGCAAGAATTGGGTGAGACAGGTAATTGGGGGACCCTGTTTTCTGCCGGGAGGGGCAGGGCAGGTGGAAGACCTTTGACCCTCCCGACCCTTTCCGCGGAAGGGCCCTCCCACTGAGGGGCGCATTAGTGGAACATCAGTTAATTTTGCTAGTTTTTAATCGGCATAAATCTACCGAACAAGTATTATATGAAGTTTGTCCATTATTTTCTGTTACATTTGATACAAAACACCAAGGAAATCCGTTGATATTTACCCACATGGGTTATATCAGATCTCGATATGGCGCCGAGAGCGAGCGTACGACAACTACTGGTAAGAGAGCATTAAAAGGATAATAGGAAGAAAGGTTAGAAGCTCATGGCGAAGGAATGTAGTCGCTAAAGAACGAGGTAGGGACTCGTTTGGGTAGGAAAGGAGGAATGCCAATTATCCTATAGGAAGGAGTTTGGGCCATAAAGATAAGAAGGGCGCGTCACCTAACTCCCTCCCCCTCCTCCTTTCCCGCTGCAGAGCGCTGCAAAAATCCCAAAATCTTACTTCGGTGTAAATTTGTGGTTTTGTGTTTTTCAAACAATGAATGTGGGAATTGCGATGCGGGGACTGTGATTTGGAAACGATCGAAGTGGGAAAACGATACTTTGGGGAACGATGGATGCGGGAATTATTAACGTTATCAGCATGGAACTACATTTGGGACCAAAGACGGCGAACGATAGAAGCGGGAAAATGATCAATGCGGGAACGATAGATCAAGGTTCTACGTATATAAAAATGTATGTTTGTTCGTCTTTTATGCGTTCCGATACCATTCATCAGATTGCAATGAAGCTTTAATGAGTTGTTGTGCGGACATCTGCGAAGGTTTCTGAATTATTAAATCCATTGAACTATAGGTAAAGCATGAGTCTCTTCAACAAATGAATTTTGGCACGTGAGCTTCACAAACAAGCAAGGAATGACAAGCAAGCAACGAAGCAGATTCTTTATGAGATGCTCAATCACTTCAATCAGAATCATATGAGTAAGACATAATTTGTGTTAAGAAGTACGTAATTTATTTGTATGTGGATTAAGATTTGGTGCAGTGGTCTCTTTGTTTGCATTTTTATTTAATACTTGCACTGGATTTTCGTATACGCGTTGTTATTTCCTATTATTGGATTTTTAAGCTTTTATATCTTGAATTTTTGCACTGCTTCAACAAAACAATATTTTATTTACTTGGAAACCGCGGAAGCGTAAGCATGGAATGGAAACTCATGCGATCATTTGTACATTACGAATTCCTGTGTAGGTATGAGGAATTCATTGGACTTGGCCTCAAATTCTTTTAGGAACCAATTTTGAACCCAGAAAAAGGCATTGCAATGCATGCCGGGCTAGTACATTACAACGTTATATTGTTGAGCCACTCCCCCGATGGGGTCATCTGTTTCAAAATTTGACATCCATTTTAAATGTAAAATTATATCATTCGCGGGGATGGCTATACCACGGCCATCTAAAAAGATCCCTTGTAAATCCTTGGAAACTTTTTTTTTCTATTGTCTCATGAAATATGGACAATGGCGGGAGTATATGTGGATTTCTTCATTGTGAAGCCAGGGATTTAGTTAAAGTGACTGCTAATATTAAAGTGTCAAAAATGTAAGGTCTTGAAACTTAATTTTTTTTCCTTTTGATACCAATGTAACCTTTATGAAATTTGAAGACGATCAACCACTGGCAACCCGTGTCACAGGGGTGCAGAAGTTGTAAATTTTAAGCGTGAATAGTTGTTTTTTCTTTATAACTCTGTACATATTGTATGTATTGATGCAAATTTCTCGTGAAAGGTATATAATTATAATATGCTAATTTTGCATTGCTAACATATTATTGTATTTCTGTTAGATTAGCAAAACTCACGGTTTAAAAAAAAAAAGCGTGCCGACTCCTGATTGCTAGGCAGCACGCGGAACACTTTTCTTCATCGTTGACGTTGCAAGCTTTTTCCCGAATTACCCATCATTTGTGGGGTTTTTCATGTATGAGATAAAACAACAGAAAGAAGTTGTTTATTCAAAGTATTTTTGCTCTTTAATTTTAATTATGTTATCGACACAATGAATATAACACAACATATGTCATATGCCAAAAACAGATGATACATAATAAGGTAATATGGCGCTTCATCATACATTTGTGTGCATTAGGATGTTTATTCAAAAATCTGTTATGACCTGATAGCAATACTGCTTCTGGTTCTCATCTTTTGTTATTTTGTTCTCTATGTTCGAGGCCAGGGTGACGGTTCTTTCAGCTATGTCATTGACTACGGTAAGAGGGTTCAACGTGAAACATTCTCATTTGCACTCCTCGAGACCATCCCATAGAGAAGGGTTGACCTCTAAAATCCCTATCTTCACTCCCAATCTTTCCAGTATCTTTAATGAATGAGGGGAGACAAAATGCGATACATCTTATTGAGACTGCCGCTCTGAGGACAAGATCATATGTATGTTTACGGCATGCGATATATGAAAGGTCAACACCCAATTCATTCTTCAAAAAATGCAGGCACCATGAGAACTACCTAAAAAGTGGTATATTCGAGAATATATGCTGATTATGTACACATTAAAACGATCAAGACAAGAAAAACACAAATGACATTATCATATTCATTACAAATTACTTGTAGTCAAAGGTAGTATTGGTGCACACGGCTTTCACTAGATAGCTTATTCCAAAATCCTTAAACCGAGTTGTATTAACTAATGCCATTGATCCTGATTCTAGAGAGGGAGTTCCTAACAACTTCCGAATATTTGAACCCACTCATGTGACTATTATTGGCAGTCGCTCGTGAACTTTGGTTCCAGAGTTTTCTTTTATAGTCTATCAATGGCGTCAGGTTTTTTCCCATAGCTTACAGGGAATCGATTTTCAGATTTTCCGCTCTCATACCTATGCTTGGCCCTGCCTCGTCGAAATGTTCTAATGCTGATATTGAAGTCCATTAGATTGAATACCAAAGCTTCTATAGTGGCTCCTACCACTTTGACTGCTGCACGATTACTTAAGCAGCAAAGATCCAAGGCAGCCGCCAGCTTTGGCGTGAGAACATCAATCTTCCTTCATTTTGTGGCTTTGTTCCTTCGGTTCTCTTTACTCCCCTAAGTCATCTTTATCGGACACAGTATCTAGGATTTGGACATTGCCATCAAATCTTGGACTTTCCTCTTTATTTGCTTCAGTCTATCTGGATTCGAGCTGCTGGCTGGATATGCCAAAGAGAGATACAAAAAAGCCTTAATTAAGCAAAATAATATATAAATACATATTTGAAGTCATAAAAAAACAGATTAGAAACGTCTTAAGATAACATTAAACAGAAAAATCGAACAAACCTGTACTTGCAAGAGTATGATGCAATCTCTAAATCCGCTCTTCTTCCTTGGTCCTCCTTGCTGCCGATCTTTCTTCTTTTTGTTGAATAATAATGTCCTCTCCAATCATCCAGCCAACAAGACTCTTCTTCCTCTGGTTGATGAAAAACTGCTTATCTTCATCTATTTTTATCAGATCCGGCACGTTTGATAGATCAAAATCAAAAAGGTCTCCAAGAGATTCAAGAATTTTTTTTTGTGTTGTACTTGGATATCTGTACGTCGGTGTGAAGATAGCTGTTGTATACCTCCATTAGCTCTGGAGCTCAGTTATAATCTTCCTTTGTTGGAATTCATGCCTTCATCCAAAAAGTATTTTGCTTCCTTAATGACATCGGAAGCTGTGAAAGACACGCTCTCCTTTACTTTCCGAGTGCGGTGCAGGAGCTGACGAAAATCTTAGCCCCTTGAAGATAGCTTTGCTCTCATTAACTGCTGATTAACATTACTTATCAAAAACTAAGCTTTTCTGCTAACAGACATGTTGTCCTTGAATTCCTATGATGAGAATATATGTGATTGATGTTAAAACTATATGAAAGATTGAGGCTTGATTTTCTGGCAGAGGAGTGGAGGGGGTGAGAAAGATCTGCTGTTTGTCACTAATTTGAAATAGTTTTTAAAAAATAAACAAAAATTGCTTCAACTCAGCTTAACTGCCACTATTCAAGGTATACACAGAATTGTACTTAAGGCAGTTGTGGAGCATGCTTTTATAAATTAACGTTTGGTATGTTAACCGTGGCGATGGAGAAAACAAACATTGTAGCAGACTGAAAACAAGGTCGAATATCAAGATGCCGGATACTGCTGGAAAGTATTTTTTGAGAAAATGTAATGCCTTAAACATGTTGTCTCATCTGACGCTACGTAGTCTAAATTGTTTGTTGAGGATTTGTAACAGTTTCTTCGTTTTATTCCGCAATTGAAGGTGAGTATTTGACAGGACAACCCCTATTTTTGCATGTCCGCGAGGAGTACTAGGAAGCATGTCCAGTGTTCAAAACTGACCTTTGTTAATGACGCAGTTGAATGAGCAGCAGCAGAAAAATTTCACGTGACATTAGGGGGAGGGGGCGGAGGGGGCGAGCCAAATCTCATGACATCTCATCAAGGGGGGAGAGGGGGTCCGAAAAATCGCCTAAATTGCCTCACGTAATTAATGGATGCCCCTAACCAAAAGAGAATTGTTTACATCATGGAAATGCAGCTAACAGTAAAACAAAAATGTAATAGGGGAAAAATTGCCTCAAGTTATTACTTTCCCCGTCACTCGAGAACTAAATTATCCACAACTAAAACTTGATGAATAACTTTGTGACTCAGGCACTTGTGAGAGATAAATGCACTAAAGTTTATTATAAAGCACATTATACACAATTGATAGATTATATTCGGCAACTTTTATTTGTTAGGTGTCTACTTCGGCAAGTAGAGAGCTTTTCTGATCCGATTTCCTCCCAAGGTTCGTAAAAACGAACTCAGTTTCACTGTGGGAACTGGGTCTGAGGTTCGTATTTTCGAAACTGAGTTTGTTTTTATGGAACTTGGGGGGAAATCACACCAGAAAAGCTCTCTTTGGGGCTGTTCACCTAATGCTAGCATAATTTTTAAAATTCATAAACGTCTAATTCGGCTTATATGCTTTGCAACTCATGCTGCACCCTGTCGCCCCCTTTTTACAAAATTGAAAATTCTACCCATTCCATGTGGATATAGTCTTCATGTGTTTATGTATGTAAAAAATAATTTTGCTAGCTTTTCAACAAACTCTCACCTCCATCACCATTACACAAGGAATTCTGTTGATCCTCCACCAAACCTGTCAGAACTTGTGCTGCAGCCCATGGACCTAGGCATATTAGTCCGGTAAAATTAGTTGAATTTGACCGCAAACCTGGGCAAAAATAATTACCGAATGAAACCTTTTCCAATGTCTTCGGGAACTTCCCAGGATGACTCTCAAAAAAGTCCCAAGAGCTCCTGACTGGGATAGCGAAGTTATCCAGGAAAACCTGTAAAACTCTGGAGATTTCCTGGAAAAATCCTCAATTAGTTCAAAATTCAGTTAGAGCGATGACTTTTATATCATTTTGTCAGGAATTTAATGATAAAGGCAACCAAAGTCTTAAATTTCTCTATTGACCCACTGAAAAATATATAATCCAGAAAAACTTGGAATTTCCTTTAAATTAATTCATCATGATAAATATATCGCCGGATTTCACTGTACTCTGTGCTTTCATGATTTATGGCATTGCGAATGAAGCTAGGCACATTCAGGTCGTCACTCAACCATGTCCAGATAACAGGCTAACAAGAATTCCCCTGGAATTTGATTGTCTTTTCCAGTGTTCTTCTAAGAAGGAAAGATTCATTGTTATAAGAGTTAAGAGGAAAGGATGAACACAGACTAGAATTTTTGCGAGAAACTGCATTTATCTTTTGTGGTCGAATTTGCGGCATGTCACTTGTATCACAAATCTTGTGATATTAAGCTTCATCAGTCATCACTTGGATCTAATTTTTTCATCTTTTATTATCATGCTGTATGAATTTTTCTCTAAAAGACAAGTATTTTATATTTTTAACAGACTATCGCCCTATTTTCAGATGAAGCGGGTTAAAGAAAGAGGTGCTGATATCAGATTAAACTATGAAGCTAGTTTTCGGCTTGATATGTTAAAAGTCAATAATATAGTTCAATTAGTTTTACAAGCCTTCTGCAGCAACTAAGATGGGAGATGCTCTCAGATTGACTGTTCAAATTTAGATTTGGTGTTTTATACAAATATCAAGACGATCTATTCGGATGGAGAAGATGATGATATCATTTAGACGATAAACTATGTTCGCGCAATGAAGGAAGCATTCAATGTATAGTTCATATATTATTCAATCATTCCACTCTTTGTGTTGAGTGAGACTTGAATGATAATGACGTGACATGGTTGGGAGACATCTCTGTGTTTCTCTTTTATTACTCGTTTTAATTTCGATGGGCACACTTGGCAACACTGGTACGTGCTACTAAGGGACCGCCCCCGCCAATGACCGTGGCGGCGACTGTCGGGGTGGTTCAAAATCTAGATAATAATTTTGGTGAAGTAATTCGTCCAGATGTGTCAACCAAAGGACAAACTAGAAAACTAGCTCGGGAGTGGTTTTTTAAAACTCTGACTAATGGCGAAAAAATATTGAGATCTTGGATGGTGTACTCCCCTTCCAAGGAAGCTCTTTACTGCTTTTGTTGCAAACTGTTTTCAGAAAGAATTAACTCAAAATTTAATTCTGAGGACGAATTCATCATATGGTGGAAACTGAATTCTAGAATTTCCGACCATGAGTCCAGTGTAGATCACATTAGAAACTTCACAAAATGGAAGGAATTGGAAATTAGGATTGCTGGTGGAGCAACAATTGATAAAAAAATAACAAGAAATTGTTGAAAGCCAGGTGAAGAAGTGGAAGGCAATCCTTACTAGATTGCTTGATATTATTAGATTCCTAGCTAAACAGAATTTGGCTTTACGAGGCCATCGAGAAGGAGTCAATCATAAGAAAAACGAGTGTGATGTTGAACTTAAAGCAACAGAAAGTAGAGGAAATTTTTTAGAGCTAGCGCATTTGTTGGTGAAATATGATCCAGTGCTATGTGAACATCTTCTGAGAATCCAGCTGGGAAAAAAGTTTGCTACATCCTATCTGTCTCCTATTACTCAGAACGAGTTTATAGAAATTTTGGGAGAAAACCTAAGAAGCAAAATCATCAATAATGTAAAAAAAGCCAAGTGCTTTTCCATGATATTTGACAGCACTGCTGATATTTCACATAAGGATCAAACGAGCCAAGTTTTACGCTATGTTGTGATCGATGGAGATGAAGTGAAGGTTGTGGAATCATTTGTCGATTTCATTGAAACGAAGGGTAAAACTGCCGAAAATATTTCAGCGATGATTTTAGAAAAATTAGAGAAAGACGGAATTGATATCCAAAATTGTAGAGGGCAAACATATGATAACGCTGCGATGATGGCTGGTCTGCATACTGGTGTTCAGAAATGCATCAACGAAATTAATAAAAAAGTAGAATTTGTCGCTTCTACAAATCACTCGCTGAATTTGGCAGGTGTTCATGCAGCTTCTGTTGGTGTGAATTGCGTTACCTTTTTTGGATGCGTGGAACGTTTGTCAGTATTTTTTTCTTCATCAACACATCGCTGGGAAGTTCTAACTTCAGTCACTGGTCAAAGTGTGCAGCGCATAATAGAAACTCGGGGGAGTGCGAGGGGAGAAGCTTTAAGTGTTGTAAGGAAACATTACTCAAAAATCTTAAGTGCCCTAGAAATGTTAACTAGTGATGCAGAAGATAAAACTACAAGGGCAGATGCTGGTGTTCTACTTGTAATCATTTTCCTTTTTGTGCTTTCTTGGCCTGTGGGGACCCGTCCTTCTAGAAATTAACGAGACACAGACTTATCTCCTAACCAAAGGATTGAAATTACAAAAATGTGATAAAAAACTCAGGGCATTAAAAATATTTCTATCCGAAAACAGGGACAAGCTAGTGAATAATGGTCTTAACTACGCCAAAGAAATTTGCAATGATCCATGTATAGTCATGGAGCATCAGCATCGACCCAAAAAGAAGAAAGAAATGTTTGGTGAAGGATCACAGGATGCTGAATTACCATACGACATGGAACTAAGGACAGAAATGTTTTCTTCACTGGACAGAGTGATCCAAGAATTAACTTCGAGATTTCAACAGCTGCATGCACTTGCTGAGAAATATGCCTTTCTTACCCCGATGAATCTTTTGGATGATGAATATAAATGTCAAATAGATCACGATGACATTGATAAAGAGGAGTTCCTTAGTGAGAGAAAAAGACTTCAGCATTTTATTGCTGTTGCTGATATTACAGAAGGAATAAAGATGAGGAAAGAAGGCCCCCTTGAACTTCTGCAGTTTATTCAAAAGTATAACATTGGGAATTTGGTTCCAAATGTAGACGTATGTAATGCTGCGGATTTTCCTCACAATTGCTGTTAGTGTTGCTACCTGTGAGAGGAGTTTTTCAAAACTAAAACTGATCAAGAATTACCTAAGATCTACTATGAGCACCTAGCGTTAGAGAAATCTTGCCATACCGTCTATAGAGAAACAGTTATGACAGACAAAATAAATTTTGACAGGGCCATTGAAGAATTTGCAAACAAAAAGGCAAGAAAAACTTCTTTGTAGACATTTGTAGTTTTTATTTCCGAATTAAAGATGATCTTCATTTTGTACAACTTTTTACTATTTTCCTCTCTATGCTATTTTTGCTTTTTTGTTAAACGCTGTTACCTCTAAAGTGCGAGAATGTTGGGTGTGTATTTAAAGCATAATACATTTGAGCATGTGAAAATAACATCATAATTGTACGTAAACTAGTTAATGTATATAAAACTTAAAGAGTGTGTTACTGTACAAAATGTATTTCTTCGCGGGCCGGGGGCGCCAAACTCAAGGACCGCCCCGGGTGGCACATGCTCTAGCTACGCCACTGTGTGCAATGTAAGCTTCCAATCCTCAAACCCAATCTCAGTAATTTTTTACTGACAACAAGTAAAATGTTTTGCTCTGTAAAAGAATATCTTGTGCTTTGAAATATACTGTAATGTGTTTTATGTTTATTATATACATCTTTTACTTTTTTTTATCATTTATTTTACTTTTTCCAATTTCTTTTGTATGTGCATACATATATGAATACTATGCTTGACGTGTCCCATATTTGACATTGTGTAAAACAATGGTACAAATCCTTCTGGACAAATAAAACTCAACTCAATAATTTTTATCTGAAACTAGAGTAAAAATGCCAGAAATGTGTCATGGCTTTCTGTCCCTAAGTCCCGGGTTCGTGAGAAAATTGCCATCATTCTATTTCGTCCCAGTCAAATACTTAACATTGCACACTCTCGGGAAGAAGGTGCAGTGGCCGTGAGGGTGGGTCAGTAACTTTGTTTGTTTTATCGTTTTTAACCTGGATAACTGTGGACTCGTCGTAACAAAGCCAAATGCGTTTTGGTCCAATTGGTGTCATATTTTATGAACTACTATGCCTTTGATTTGAAGTTGTCCTTAATATTGCAGCATTGAAACACGTATTATTGTGCATATAAGTGACATTCAGTGCATAATGTATTCGGCAACGCTGATCAATGTCTTAATTCTGGCAAGGAGCGCCAAAAAACGCTTCTGCGACCTGTCATCATTCGTAAAAATGAGTAACTACATATTTCAAATCGGGACTTAGACTCGAGATTCGTTATTTCACAACTTCATTATTTCGTAATATCACGTACTATTACATGCATTTAGATACCCTTTTGGTCGGGACTGAAGATTTTTCTTTGTAAAACCAAAATTTCGTAACTTCGAGTTTCATTATTTCGAGTTTCTAATGTAGTAACTTTGCTCTCTCATTTAGAATGAGTCCTACACCTTGACTGCCATGCACATTATCGTCAACCCCTGACCACAGTGCCAGACCACCGCCATCTATAGTAACAACATCCCACTCCTTGCGCTTAGTTTCACATACACACAAAACATCCATTCATCTCTCTTTCTTCTCTTATCTCAATACTTTCATTTCATTCAACTACTCATGCTCCTTTCCATATACTCCTCTCCCATTCCAAGTACCATTAGTCCAGTTCATATCGCTAAGTCCGTATCTTGATGGGACAACCTTCTTCAGCTTTTGCCGCCCATCGTGGCTTCGGCCGTCCGAGGCTACTTTGTGACTCTTATGAGTAAGTTGTAATAGAGTATGCAAGGTTACCAGCCTTTGCAGTACCCGCACCACGTGCAGCTTTCCCTGCTGACGGTTATGGCACTCTACCGGTCAGTTTTAACACATTTTCGCCTGAATGCCAGGAGAAACCAAAGCATAGTAATACCCTAGGCCCGCTTTCAATATTCTACTCAAGATAGGATCTCTTCTGGAAGGACTACCTTGAGAGCCAGCATACCATTGCCTTCGACCCACCACTAGGAGGTATATGCGATGTACTGACACAGAGTCACTATTAGAAATACGACCTTTAGATCCACATTAACTGGAGTTTGGGTTTGAAAATTTGTCACACCATTTTGTACTAAATTCTGATCCTACATCCCGTGGTTCTCTCTGCAAATCCATCTACACTCGTAATGTGCATAAAAAATTTCAGTTTTGGCCAGTAAAACAGCAAAAGCCTGCAGTTTAGCAGAAAAATATGTGGAAAGTTTTTGAAACACTTCATTGGAAAATAACCAAGAATGCACCGAAAAAATTTGGTTTGATTATTCGTGAACAAATTTGGTGCACTTGACTATCTCTAATTATTCCTGTAAATTGTTATTGATTTTATGGTGGAACAAATTTTTGTTCATTTTTATTTTATTTTTAAGGTGAACAATTATATTTTAGATCAAGGGAAAACTGGAACAACTTCAATAAATTTACAGGAAAATTTTAAAATGTATTTAAATTTGTTTTTAATTTTGTTATTATTTATTTGTGTATTGGTAATTTTAAGGAACTGGGAAATATAATGAAGGGAAAGTAGGATTTGGATTAAAGTTTCAGTATTGGAAATGGATAACTTTTAGATTTGACCCATCACTAGTTTAAACGGTACCACCAATCTTTGGACTTGTGTGATCTTTCTCATGTCCTGCAAACAAATACAGGTTGAAATTTTAACTGTCTTTTGAAATCCCTTTTCTCTTTGCAGAAGTGTACTCAGCAGTTGGCTTCAGCCCTGAATAAAAACAAGGACTATTTAAAAAAATTTGATGATGTAATAATGATGATGAAATTAACTCAAAATGACATTAATTGGGCAAGGGATGATGTTTCTTCCATTGAACATGATTTGAGGGCCATTACTAAAACACTCAAAGAGGCAGAGGTATGTTGATTATTGCACTCCAATTTCTAATTTAATTGCTGCTAGGAGCTTGGTAGCTCTTTCTCTGTTTCAGTTGTGCCAATCCTTAGTCCAATCAGTTGCATGGTTACCAGGTGCTGGATGGGGTTAATGAGTGATCTCCTGTCGTGTTTATAAATGCATTATATTTATGTAATTTTTCTAGGAACTCAATGATGTGAATGATTTTGTTTTACTCTGTTACTTAAATGTTGTTTTTTAAGTCTTATTTTCTTTAATTCTAACATAATTTTGTGGTCCAATTCCACAATTATATTACGGGAGATGTGGTCAGGAGTTGTGAGTTTTATTGAATCCTTCCAAAAAAGATTTTAGCCCTAGTTGTGCACGTGACATTTGCACTTGATAATCGTAAACTCTTTATCATTTGAAATCTTGCTACAGAATTGTCATCTCAATGTCATAATGAATCACAGAAATGGCAATTTTCCCCTAGAAAAAGTGGAAAATTGCCATTTTTGTGATTCATTATGCTGAACTTCCACCATATCATGCCTGATTCTTCTCTCTTTGTATCTCAATGTCATTTTGCTGCCAAAGTCTTAATAATTTGCATGAATATCAAGGTTTCCACTGACTCAATTTTCCTCACTTACATGAAAACCAGGTCACTTTTCTCACTATTTTGAAAATATGCTCACTTTTTCAACTATTTTCTAGTTATATTATTGAGTATTACCCTGTCAGATAGGCAAAGATGTTGAAAAGTTTCTTGCATCCAAGTGTTATCAGGCTATTCCTAATGCCCTTACGGATAAAACCTTCCCTGCAGAGATAGCCTTCGTCCTGTATAGTGCTAAAGTATTTGAAAGATTTTTCAAAACTTTTCCAACATGAACAACCGATGATCCATGTTTTCTATGAAAAGGTTGGGAGTTTATATTTCCTATTGCTGAGTAGGTTCTGCAAGCCAGAGCTGCTCCCAAGCAAGCAAGAATGCATGAAAGAAGCCTTCTTTCTCAATACCAACTATATTATGGAAATGAGCAAAATTGACATTGGTAAGGAAACCGATCGGCTTCTTGTCAAGCAGGAATGCTCGCCTCTCCAGAGTTTGATGTTTCATCAAGAAGCTTTAAAACAATATCAGGCGGGTGCAAGCCACCTCCAGAAATCAGTCTTGGCGAAGGGAAGAGAGGCTCGTCACCTGAAATGCTTGAAGCCTCAAAACATCTGGGAAAGTTCCTCGCGGAAAGGATAAAAAAATAATTGCTCAATTATTTACTGGGTTTTGCAGACTATAAGCACGAATCATCAAAGTGAAAAGGGGCTTGGTCATCAGTTAATGTTTCGTACTCGAACTTTAATGAGCGGAGAAACCATTTTTCACGAAATCACAAAATTTTATTTCTATATGACCAGAGAAGGATTTTTTAAATAGACTTGAGTCCTTTGCTCTTTGTACGTATTATTTAGCGATAAAGAAAGGGCGAATGGGAGCAAGGTCAGGCCAGCTACTGTCTTAACTGCATAGATGTTAGAAACATCAATAAGAATTGGATTGGTGAAGTGTCGTCACTGCAAGCAACTTCAGTGCCGTCATTGCAAGCGAAGGCATTTCTTGGGCAGCAGTTTAAGCATTTGTTTGTTTTTCACGAACTGTGATCTGAGGTGCTATTTTCTTCGGTATCATTCTCCACAACCTCCACATTAATATTCCATCTGTCCAAAAAATTTCACCATTTAGAACCGGAAGCTTCGTTTACTCCGAGCTGATAAAGATATGGAAAACGTCTGGATGATGACCAACAATTCCAATTACTAGTTGCATCAAGCAACTAGTAATTGGAATGAAATAATATTTCTTCTCAAGTTCGTATATCCAGCCGGCGATGTGAAAGAAAGCACAAATTATGACCTGTGAAGGAATTTTTAAATGGACTGAGTCATTCGCTCATTTTACCTATGATTGAGCAATAAAAAAGAGTGATTGGAAGCGTGGTCGGGCCAGCTACCGTCTTTACTGCATGGATGTTAGAAACAAATGCCTCTATTAAATGCCCATGCCAGTTATATGTCATGATTAGAAGCAGATTAGGAAAGCTAGAATACAAAAGCAGAACTTGCTTCATACGTGTCTTCTAAACTGGGCGAAAAGTTTGCAAATAAAATGATCGCCATCAAAAAATCATTTACTTAGGGAACTAAGAGGTGATAGTTATTAACGATCATTTGTGACACTTAGCTTATGGTATAAAGGCATTATCTCTAACGCTTTTACGAATAACGACTATAAACGTTTTAAAACATTTCCAAAGACCAGAGAAGTCAGGGGGGGAAAGGAGAAATATTTTTTGCGATTTTTTAAAAAGGTTTGAAAATACAAAACTTGAAAATATGAAGTGCTGATTTTTTGGCCCCGCCAACTTTGTATTATTGAGTTGCTACTGTATATCCTTATTGAGGGCGTTCATCTTTCACACACAACATACCAAGTAAACCAGCTAAGTAAGGCTTCAAGGGTTGGTTGATATTGTAACAGTCCAAAATGCCTCCCTCCTCTCCTTCTTGGCTTTCCCTTATGAAGAAGCAATATAACATGGGGATGATTTAAAAAACCGCTAATATATTTTATTCCCACCCAGCGAAATATATCACCCAAGTGGCGGTCAATGCCCCGACTCTTTTGGCTTACCATTAAAGGAACAAGAAGGGATCTCCTGAATTCCATGACCAGTGCTTGCATTCCCAGTAGATCTGGTGCAGGAAAATGTGGTCAGAGAGCAGCTTTAACATCAAATAACAAGAGCACGCATGCACTTTTGAATCGTTTTTAATGGTTAAGCTCAGGAAATGACACCCAGAAATACACTTCACTAAACCAAGAAAAGAAAAATCAGCCTTTGATAAATCTTGGAGACGAGTCCAGGCGACAAGTCTCCCTTTCCACCAGAATACAAGCAACAAAATGGTTCAGTGATAACCCTTTTCAACATGGCTTCACCTCCGACAATAAATACGTGAAATAAGACTACTGACACTACCATCACCTCCTATCTTCTAAAAGCCATACACAATGATCCTGTGTATTATTTTGTCCAAAGTTCCTTTACCTTAACTTTAACTGGGGAACTGGTGGTTGATTGGCTTGCAGTATTGGGATGAGGAAGGCACATAAGTCTTAGCCTGAGGAGGAATGATCACTTGAGGGCATAGAATTGGAGGAGGACATTTTCCGTGCTAATGATGTGTGTCAAGGGGGAGAGCAATGTGGAGAGAAGGCACATGACAGGAGGAATTCTTACAACTCTTCTGGTTGGAGATGTTGAAGAATCCAAGATGGATGTGAGAGACTTGATGATTTCTGCTGCTTCATCCATTGGTATATTGGTAAAAAGGGAAACCACATCAAAGCTTACAAGAATATCTTCCTTGGTCACCTTAGCTCTTTTGATGATTTCAGTGAAATGTGTGGAGTTTTGAACGTAAGTTTCCGTTCTTCCCGAGAATGAAAAGAGTTCATCAGCAAGATATTTTGCTAACTTATGAGTAGGGGAATCAATGGCACTTACGATGGGTCGCAGTGGAATGGCGTTTTTGTGTACCTTGGGTAAGCCGTATAACCTTGGAGGTTTAGGTGCAGTCTGAAGAATCCAACGTCTTTTTTCTTCCGCAATGGATGACTGGGTGATGATGCACTTAGTTATAGTTTCTCGCTGTATATTAGCTGTCAGGTCACCTTGCAGTTCTTCATAGGCTTCATCGTTGAGAATGCTTCGAATTTTATCGTTGTAATCCTCTCTCTTCATCACAACAGTCGCGTTTCCCTTGTCTGCCTGAGTAATTAGTAGATCTGCATTTTCCCGGAGTTACTTCATCGCTTTTCTCTCTACTCGAGAGATGTTGTTTTTCGGCGGTTTTGCTCTCACTAAGATGCGGGCAATTTCATCTCGAATTTCGTCAGCATGTTGTTTAGGGAGATTTCGGACTGCGTCCTCTACACCTGTCACCAGCTTTTCTGTGGGAATAACTGTAGGGGCTATAGCATAATTTAACCCTTTAGAGAGTATGCTAATAGCTGATTCACTTAAGGTAGAATCGGTCAAGTTAATAACTGTGTTGCACAGCTGTGTTGACTGCATCTCTTCTTTCCGATTTTGACGTTCCTGAAGACGCTGATATTTATCCATCTGGTTATCTCTTGCTAATGTAAATGCCTTCGTTGAAGAATTCCAGGATATTCTGTCTAACGTTTCCCAATCAGTAGAATTAAGAGTTGCACTCAGCTCCAGATGTAAAGTATAGAGTTCCTTGGAGCAGTGTTGGATGGCCCATCTGGTGTATTGAACTCTCTCCCTTAGAAGTGCTGCACTGGCCCGGCGAAGAATTCTCTTCGCTTTCAAAGACTGGATATGATACTAGGGAAATACGCTATTACCCAAGATTAATCAGGGAGGCTATAGAAATTGCGAAGAGACCGGAGAACGTCAACCGAAAAGACGGTTACAAGTTGAGTAGCAGTCTAAAACGAATTTTTTCAAATTTAAATTCCGGCAACAATGGGAGTCCAGACTCATATATATAAAGACGAGCGAGACAAATAAAGCAGTTCAGTTAACCTGATGAAGCTGGCAGGAGGACCAGCAAAATATTGTTGTTTTAAAAAAACATACATCGCGGAATGAATCCCGAAAAAAAGGAACAGTCAACACTGCATCAACGGAAGCCTACGAGCATACAATCGTTCGTTCATTCACTCAGACCGCTCAGCTGCAAATACTCACATGTAAATGTTTATACTAGGGATGGACCGATACCAGAAATTTCCGATACCGATGCCGATTCCGATACCATTACCGATACCGATACTACTCCATTCTAGGTATAATACA
The DNA here is from genome assembly GCA_963169105.1 of Ceriagrion tenellum. Lineage (NCBI taxonomy): Eukaryota > Metazoa > Arthropoda > Insecta > Odonata > Coenagrionidae > Ceriagrion > Ceriagrion tenellum. Next base: position 119,061,007 of record OY720644.1, read on the forward strand.
AACTCAGCATTTCACCACAAGCACTTTAAGCTGGCTCGGCCAACTAAGAAATCAGATTATGGAAACAACCATTATTACACAGGCAAAACACTTAATTCACTGAAAAAGTTTTAATAATAATGATATTTTCATTCTTCAGCAGGTCAAGTGATGTAGAACTCGTGAACGAAACTATACTCAAAGCACAAATACAAGATAAAAGACAAGTGTAGACATGGCAACACAGTTAATAGACAAATTATACATACTGTAAATATAGTCAATAACACTGTATTAAAAATATTAGATAAAAGAAAAGTTATGAATGCAAGAAATCACAACTAAAAGACACAATTTAGGATCATAATTAAACTATTCATAAACACTGTAACAAAGTTTACTGTGCAAAACTTCACACAATCTCCTCTTAAAACATTGGAGAAAAAATAGATTTCAAAGATCTTGGGTGCGTATGGAATCCTGGGACTTGAACTTGGAATCCTGGGTAGTGAGGACCTCATCGAAACAAAATTAATACACATATTTGAGCATGACTGCAAAGGAATGTCAAATACCCAAATCTCATTGACTTTTATTAAACACTTAATTTGAAATCTCACCTTATCTTAAGTTTCTGTTGAGAAACACTAGCATTTGAACTTTTTCAGGATCCAGCTGACTTCGTTTTTTGTCACATATTAACCCTGAAGTACTGAACATACGCTCTGAACAAACAGTAGCTGGTGGGATAGCTATATATTTTCGAGCTAGTTTATTGAGTTTAGTAAATGATGATTCTTTCCAATATTCAAGGATATCCTTTGAAGGATTTATTCGTGGTTCTTGTAAGTATAAAAACAGTTCACTGACAACATTTTTAGGCTCTTCATCTTTACCATTTGCTTCCATTACCTCTTTGAATAAAGACCAAAGAGGGCTTTGCTTTTCAATTACTTCATCTTCTGATGGCACTTGCTCAGTCACTATTTCTTGTTCTTCATCTTGCTGTACATCTCTCAGCATTGTGTCAATATGGTCACAAGCCTTAGCTGCTGAGTTTTTGTTTATAAAGATATCTTTCTTGAATTTAGGATTTAGGATAGTACTTATTGCATATATAAGATTACTTTCGCATGACCCATACCGGGCATTTAGAGATGCCAACATATCATTTCTGATGCCATCATACCTACCAGCTTTCTTTGTTAGGCTCTGACGAACACCATTAACAATTGGTATAACTTCGGATGCACTTGCTGTTTCTAAGCTTACAGCTTTTGTTGCTACACTAAAGACCTGTAACATATCAACAATTGTTTGTATGCATGACCACTGTACATTGGTAAGTTCAACTGGAACACTTAGCTCTTGAGAGGAACATGAAATAGCCCTTCGCTGTTCAAGTAATCTCTCAAGCATATCTAGAGTACTGTTCCAGCGAGTTGGCTCATCCTGCACTAACTTATGCTATGGCACTCCCAGAACTTTCTGGGACTTCTTCAAAATCTTATTGGCTTGTATGGAGTGTTTATAATGACCAACTAAACGTCTACAACTTTTAAGCAGATTATTGATTTCATTATTGTGGAATATGCCATCTTTGACCACTAATTGCAGAGAATGTGCAAGGCATGGAATGTGTTCAAATTTGCCTTTTTCCATTGCAGAAATAAAGTTTCTACCATTGTCTGTAACTATGACATTTACTTTGTCAACTACATTCCATTCTTCAAAACAATCATGAAGAAAATTACTTATGTTTTCTCCTGTTTGAGTTCCCACAGTAAATGGGATAACAGCCAAAGAAATGTGCTTTAGTTCACAATCTGGTGTTATAAAATGACCTGTCAAGGCCAAGTAGTCGTCATTAGCAGTAGATGACCACATATCTGTTGTAATACTTAAGGTTTTTGGCTCAACTGTAAGTAGTAGCTCACGAACTGAGTTTGTTGTAGTCTTGTAGATTGTTGGTATGGCTACATTTGAAAAATATTTTCGACCAGGTATTGTGTATCGTGGTTCTAAGTAATTGATTAAATCCCTAAATCCTTTATCTTCCACTAGTGTAAAGGGTTGATTGTCTGTTGCAATCATTCTGGCTATCAGTTCTGTGGTTTTAATTGCTCTGGGATGAAGAGCATGATAAAGTTTTTTCTTCTTGATCATATCACTTATAGTTGGCTGCATAAGATGTGAACTTAGTAAAGCATCACTTGATGTGGAAGAAGATGCAGTTTGGTTCGGAAATGCAGACCTAGCCTCGTATAATGCAGAAACTTTACCAAAGTAGTTTGCTAAAAAATTAGCCTGCTTCATCTTAGGAGTATTTTCCTCACTGACTTCTGATTTAAGATTAACACTTCCAGGAGTTGAAAGACTACTAGAATCGAGGCTTGAATCAATCTCAAAGCAAGGTGATGACCCTAAAGTCCTTGGCATAGCACTTGAGCTTGGCTGCAGCGCATCCAACGGCAGACAGTCCTCCTCGTCTGGTGTAGGCAGTAACCGTGTCTTTTTAGCTGAGTTGGGTCGTAACTCAGGCTCAACAGTAGGACTATGCCTACGCTTACCTTGGACCAGAATATGGGCATGGTGTACTGCAATATGCTTCCTCATGTTAGTTGTTGTAAAACTCCTCGCATGGTTGCCCCCTCTTGAAACTCTTACATACACAAGGTGCAAATAGTATATTGAGGATCACTTTGAACTTCTTTGAAATATCTCCAAATTTCACTGCGTTTTTTACCGGACATGACTCTTTTTTTCCTTGACTGTTATTGCAAAGAATCACATTTCATCAAATTATTCCCACGCTACCATGAAGTCAGCATTTCGTAGCTTAAGTAAACGACATTACTTCGACATGCGATACCATATAAGGAAAAGAAACTTGAAAAACTGCTTTATCGTAAAAACAAAAGCATGTAGTCATAAGTTAATTTGCCTACTTATTGATTTTTAATTATCTAATGTAATTAAAAAAATATAACTTTGGTGTTCGAAAGAAGCGCACTCTGAAACTGTCTCTGTCTTACAATTAGATAACCTTACTGATGGCATTTGGTACCAGAGCACTCTAGCGGTAGAAGTCGACACCTCGTTTGATTGGCCATATTGGCGGTAAAAATCTGAAATTTGAAAATATCGGAAAAGCACTGACTTGACTGCCGATACCGATGCTACCGATACCTTAAATATCGGCCGATACTTTATATCGGTATCGGAATCGGTCCATCCCTAGTTTATACAGATAGGTAGAAAGAAAGTGGATAGGAACGCATAAAATTGACAGACACAATGGTGGTGTGAAGATGTAAAGATGGCCGATAGGGGGCCTAGTGAAAGTTCCCTAGTGAATGCTGGAACACTCATGGTACCCATGACGTGATATCACGTCACGCCGCACTGAAATGGTTATGGAGCTAAACCTCCTAACCCTCACTTATATTTGTATCTACTCTTCTGTTGTATATGTGAAGGAACAGCATACCTTTCTCAATCTGCTAGTGAACAAGGACATTCACAACCACAATACAAGGCAAAACAAAGACTTTAGAGTCATCCCATATAACCTCTCACTATATGCCAAAAGTCCAGTGTATGCTAGTGTGTTGTTTTACAATTCCCTACCACCAGAGATTAAGGCAATCAAATCTATTCAACAATTTAAAAAACTGGTAAAATGTTTTCTCATTGACAGAGCCTTGTACTCTGTCAATGAGTATTTTAATAGATAGTGTTTTGGATCATATTGTAAATTCATAATGGTAACATTGTTTTTCTCTTTTATTGTTTGTTTGTACTAATTGACAATTGACAAGTGTTATTTGACTCCTTGAATCCCTTGTAATTTGACCTGTCCTATACTTATGCAATTCTAGTCCCAGGACCAATAAATATTATTAAATATTATATTATTATTAACATTTTCAGAAAGAAGAAAGAGCCTCGCGGGAAATCTTTGAAGAAGATAAGAAACATGCCATGAGGTATTTGACCCAAGTGGAAGAACTTTCAAAGGTCAAATATAAAAGTAAGGAATTTCAGACATTATTGAAAAACTTTTCTGAGTTTCCTGATACTTTGGAAGAAATAGAGAGACAGATACATGTTACTCAAACAAAAGCAGAACTCTTAGGCCATTCAGATGCAAATGTAAGTGATTATCCTTTATTGTTAGTGTAATTAAATAGGGGTGATATCTACTGGCAAGAATTTTTTGCTATGCTGTATTACTTTGATTTTATGTTGTTCAAGGAACCAAAAAATTCGTAGCATGTTAAATCCCGGAGTGGTAAGAATGCATGAAGCTTAAATATATTTCATGCCTCTTCACTCTATTTAAAATCAAGCAGACGTACAAATTTTGTATGATAAATAGTCACATTCACTTGTTTTAATGAATGATTGTCGGCATTCAAGACATTTTATTGACACAAGAAATTTTATTATTATTTTATTTTGAAGACAAGAAATTTTATTGTAACTCTTATCATGTGTTGAGTAAGAAGTAGAGATTTTCTTTTTATATTTATCATACAAAATACTGGTAATTAATCTGTAAACAATGCTTTAGAAAACAAACTGGTGTGGCCATCATTCAGGACCAAAATGAGAATCATCTGACCTCCTGCCATGAAGGCATCGGCAAGTGTGTGTGTGTATGATGGCAGATGTGGCCAGATATCTCCATTATCATCCAGGCACCAAATATGCCTGTGCTAACTCTTTGAAGTTGAAATGAAAACCTATTCTGCCATTTTTCAAGGAGACTATGAATACTATTGTCGAAATAGAAGGAGCACAGTTAGCAAGAAACGATACTATTCCAATTTCAGTGGTGGTTTATTGACAACTATTTTGGAAAACAAAAGTTGCACCAGCTTATGTATGCCCATGGCTGTGGAATACTATGTTTGTATGCATGCCAACACTGGACATTTGGGGAAAATCTTGAGGCCGCGTACGTTATGACATGAGGGCATGTAAGCTATGGGATCTCAGATGAAATGTCTCTTAATAACATTAAATGAGCAACAATTACATTGAAGTTGTTTCTATTGAAGGTTTTAGCTACTGCCTTCTAAAGCTATAGAAGGAAGTGCTTTAGCCATGGCCCAGAAAATAAATTTGCATTATCAGTTAATCAAATGTAGAATAGCTTTTCTGGCCGTGTTTTCCCCTGAAATGGCATGCAACAAAACTCCTTTATTTAATTTTCCATTCTTCTTTTTCCTCCCTCTCCATTGAAGACCCGGGAGGTGCCATAATATAATACAAATAAACTAAAGAGTTCTTCCATTCAAGTTTGTTTTTCCATTCCATATGAAAGATTGTCGTGAATCACTGAAACTTAGTACATTTACTTGTCCTTGTCTCACGAGCGACCAATGACCCCCCTCAAGTTATGCGTCCCGGATGGCAATCATGGCGAACCAGACTCTTTATGGCAGACCGGCAGAAATGGCCATTCGTAATATCCTACAAACTCTGTATACATTTAACATTGTGACCGTGGTTACCATACTTCCGTCGTCTTTTACCCGGACATGCCCTCTTTTTTGATAGTGAAATGAGCCTCCGGGTGGCTTTTCTTCAAAGATTAGTTGAAAATTGAAAATCAATCAAATATTGAAATCTCTGGGTTTCCAGCCATTTCAAGTTAAATGTTTAAAAGGACGAAGTAAGAATCATTCCAGTATCCATGTATTAAAATCTGAATACACTCTACACCCACTCTAATCTTTGACTGTACAAAAATGCGTCGATCGAGTTAAATATCGATATCTAAACAAAAAAAAAATTGTACATCAATTGTAGGATGCGGAAAGGACTATTGAATGCATGTCTAAATTCTGCTGTTTAGTCTGTGGCATTGTGTTACATGGGGTAACTTATGGTTATATTATTATACCAAAAGGCCAAAATGAAAATGTAAGTTCACAGATGAACACGAAAAGAAATTTCCTTGTTTTCCCAATGGTTGTAATGATTCAGAAGCAGAATGTATAGTGCGTCGTGGAGGTACCTAAGTATCAGTTGCAAACAAAGGATCGCTAGATTTGTAAGTCCACATGGATTTTGTGGAGCACTAAAGGAATCTGAGAGATGGTAATTCATCTAGAATTACAAATTTCTTTGTGCAACCTTCTTCAAGTTCAAGTTCTATTTCTAAATCTACACTGTTAGAATGGAATTTCTCAAAGAATTTTGTGAGTTTGTAATTGTAGAGTATAAGCAGTTGATGTATCACTGTGTTACAAGATGGTTATCAATTTTTCCAGCTGTGAGAAGGCTGTAAGAAATGTTTGAAGCTGTGAAATCTTTCTTCCTCTCTCAGTCTAAACCTCCTGTCAATATCAGAAAATTTTTTGAAAATGCTTTCAGTGAAATGTATTTGCTATTTCTTCACTCTTTATTGCACATGTTTCAAATCAATGTTGATGCCTTACAAAGCGAGGGTACATCTTTAGTAGAAATGCTATCTATACTCATTGTTGTAAAAACATCAATTGAAGATAGATTTGCTTCCAAGTTTGTATCATTGAGAGTAAAAACTATGCTGTCATAAATGAAGGAATTTGGTAACATAGATGAGTTTCTTAAGTTTCATGAGCACATTGAAGAACTGCAATCCTCATGTTTAAGTTATTTTTATGGATGAAGTGAACAGCTCTAGGAATTTACTCCACTTAGTTCTATGAGTTTAAATGATGCCGTAACATGGGACAAATTCCAACTTGTTATTCAGTATATGCTCTCAAAAGGAGTGCATGTAGATGATAGTAAATGTTTTAATGATTTTTGTCACCTTAAAAGATTTGTTACTGAATGAAAATTATCAGGGATTTTCTTCTCTACCAGCTCATGCAAAATGGGCAAATTATTTCAGCAGAGATGCATGTAATGTTAAGAAACATTCAGAACTTCTGAAGCTGGTTCAATTTTTCCTTGCCATTCCTGCTCACAATGGCAATGTTGAGAGAGTATTTTCTTTTATGCAGAGTCAGTGTTGTACAGAAACCTGAGTCTGTCAAGAATATTTCAATTGTACAGTATAATTTTAAGTGTGTGTCATGTGAGAAATTTCATCCTTATATAAAAGGAATTCCAGAAATATGGGTTAAAATTGGGTCAACAGAAAAGTAGGAACGGTTCAAAAATGAAAGTGAAGGCTGATCCATCATCTGCCACTGTAGTGAAAATGGAAGAATGTTATTGAATATGTTGTACATCAATCAAATGTTCAAGTGTCCTCTTTTTTACTGAAAGAAATATGGTAACCCTGTTGGTGACCAACAATGGCCCAATAATCACTCGCTATAATCTGCCCTCATATTAATGACCTTCCACTGTACTTCTGTATTGCCACTTAGTTAGCCTCCATTGATTGCATGCTTGCTTTTCTTCATCCTTGTTCACTTCATTTGGAGCTGTGAACAGGAAACCATTGTTCTCTGACCTTTAGGTGACCGAAGGTGTGATTGTGGGTCGTTAAGTGCACTTTTTAGTCAATTTGAAAGCTAGTAACAAAATAATTCTTGGACCCTATTTCACTTAGTGCGAGGGGAGTTCAAATCCATATCTACCAGGGTGAGAAATAGATGGTTAAAAAATATTTTAATTGAAGATGTCATGTCTCTAATTTTTTTGTTGCATACCGTATTTTTTCTGATGTTTTTTTTTAGGTGGTTAAGGAATATGAGAGGAGACAGACCACTATAACTGCTATGAGAAAAGTTATTGATCAGCTGAATGCTGATCAGGAAAAATATAGTGGAGAGATAGAAGTGCTGAAAAGTAGTTGGATGCCATTTGTCGATGACCTAATTAAAAAACTGGATAAAACATTTGGTGATCTTCTGTCCAGAATTAATTACGTTGGCGAAGTAATCCTTGTTAAAGGTCAAAGTGAAGTAAGTAATTATGTTCCACCGAGCTAATTACTAGAGACAATTCTTTCACATTAAATCCTAGTTAAAAACTTTTTTGCCCTGTGCATGGGATATAAATGGGGTTATAAGGTCTTTGGCCAATGTCCGTGTCATGTAGGGTGCACCCTATGCTCTATGCCTTCTTGCTCTTCATTGCCCTATACTCTTTCCGGCCGTTTTGTGAGGGTGCCTCAATAACTTCCAGCGGCAGTTATGACTCTCTTAAACCAATAATGCAAACCACTTCATGGTCACTTGATGAGTACTTTCAATGTAGTGCTGCATGGTAAATGCTAAAAAGGTGTTCATCTAATAATTTGGAAGATGATATATCTGTCATATATGGACCAAAGAGATCTACTTCCCTTTCTCATCATGCATTGGCAAATCACCATGATTGATCCATAAATGTTAATCATTCAGAAAAAGAGATTGAGTTGTTGCAGTATCATTATTTTTATAAATATCAATTGCAATCCATAGAGGTATCTTTAAAATCAGTAGCATACTGAAAGCAAATGGATGTCCATTCGCAATTTATTCCAAACTTGTCAAAAACTATGCAAACACAAAGTAAGGTAGTACCTATGGATTCATTTAAATTCATTGGATGAATTTTATTATAAAAACTACCTTTAATTTAATGAAATCTGAAGAAGTATTCAACGTTTGGTAATATTTCCATTATTTCACGGTAAGGTTCACTCATCTTCTTGTAATGAAATGTCACACTCACAATCTAGTCCCACTATTCTTTCCATTTTTCGCAATTCTGCCGTGTCATTGATTTCCTGACAACGTTTCTCCTCCTATCCTGGAGGCATCTTAAGGTCGAAGACTGGTCAGGTAGAATATTCTTTGACCTGATAGACGTCTCCAGGATAAGAGGAAAAATGTTGTCGGGAAAACAATGACATAGCAGAATCCCGAAAATGGAAAGAATACCTGCTCACCATGGAAACCTGAAACAGAACTATTCCCGCTATGTTCTGTGTATTCACACCCACAGTGTTTCTTTTGTATATTGCAACTTCCAAAAATATACCATTATTTTTACTGTCTAACAATAATCAAAGGAAAACATTTCAGATGTGTTCATTGGTGCACATATTATCACAGTTGTCTTAATTTTACCCGCCGGGACCCAAAATGCCTGAATTTTGTAAAATCAAGATATTATTGGATTTTGATAAAGGCACTGAGATTTCACAACATATGATAATACAATTACACTGAAACTATTTTTCCTTCAAAGAGATCATTTTTGCAGATATTATGTTGTAGAAAATAAAAATGTATAAATTGTGGTGGAGAGAATTATATTTTAAATCAAAAAGTACAAAAATCAAGAACATAATCACAAAAAATCAGATTATGTAGAATGGAGATTCTGCTGTTGGTGAAAAATGAATGTCTAATGCAAATAAATATTCATTAAATGTATTGAATAGCAATCATACTAAGAAATTAAGTCCTCCTCTGCTTCCATTCCACTGTATTAGTAGAAGTAAGTCATTATTTTTGCCACGATCTGTGGTAGCTCTGTGGTTTAGGGTACATAAGGAAGCGTGGTGGAACTCATTGTGTATAAGGTCTTCAAAATTTTACCAAATCTGAAATTATCCAGAGCTACATAAGTTTAAATTAGATTAGGTTTTCTGTTTCATTATGACACACCTACAATGAGGTTGTAATCAGACACAGTAGACTCATTACTACTAACCACGTTAATACATAGTTTCCATTCATATAAAGCAAGCTGCTGGTTCACATCTTAGGAGTGTCTAAATGAATGGTTAAAGAGTCAATTTTATGAAATTTTCATTATCACAAAATAAGAAACCTAAGTCTTGGTCTCCATAAAAACAAAAAATACTTTATTATGAGTTTTGAAGCATTAACAACGGTATTCATGCTGGCATCAACTATGCTGCAATATAAATCAGGAAGCTTTGCCACACAAGAACTTGTTAGCTACCATGCAAACTACAAAGACTTTTGTAAGTATATTATTAGTATGATAAGGAAGGCACGAGACGAGAGACCATCCGAGAGACCATTGACCATCTGGGCATGATGCTGAGCGGTGCACTTTCTGGGCAGGGGAAGAGAGGAGCCATTCAGATTGTGCACTATCTCGCCTCCCATTGGCCAAACAGGAAGAGAGGAGCAAACTAGGCCATGCATCTCATCTCCTATAATGGACTGAGGAAGAGAAGAATATTAAGATTGTCGCAATATGGGTAAGATGAATGGTGTCAGCACTTGGCGGCCAATGAGTTGGAAGGGGTGGGGTCCCGTGGTGATGCCCTCTGAGGGAGCGCGGGTGTGGGAGTAGCGCGCCTCGAAGAGTCTCGCGGGGACCTTGGTGCAGTGTAGATGCGGTGGAATAAGGTCTGTGTCAAACAAGCTACCGACTTGCTCCCTGATTCATTTCCCCCCAAACCCACAATCATCGCGGCGATTATACTTACAAACTGGTGTCAGAAGTGGGATCCGAACCCACGCCCGGATATATAACATTTATACTGTTCAATTGCCCACATCAGGGCCCTTAACTCCTTTTCGGTGGTGGTGTAATTTAATTCTGGTTTCGTCAACTGCCGAGAAGCAAACGCCACAGGATGTTCCTCGCCATTTATCATTTGAGAGAGAACTGCACCAATGGCAAAATTACTAGCGTCCGTCGAAATGATAAATGGAAGCGTAAAATCAGGGTATACTAACACAGGGCTACTGGTTAGGGCCTGTTTTAAAAGTTTTACTGCTTCGTCGCACTCTGGGGTCCATATGAAAACAGCACACTTCTTAAGTAACCTTGTGAGGGGGCGAGCAATCACAGCGTATTTCTTTACGAACCTGCGATAATAATTAGTTAACCCCAAGAATGACTGTGTCTCTTTCACTGTTTTTGGGGTGGGGAAGTCTTGCACCGCAGATATTTTACTAGGGTCTGGACGCACACCCTGGTCGCTTATTACGTGTCCCAAATAATTCACCTGGGGTAGGGCGAAGTGACACTTTGACAGTTGTAAAGATAACCGCGACGAGTCCAACCTCTCAAACACTCGACTCAACCGTACGACGTGTTCATCGATTGACCCACTAAATACTATTACGTCGTCCAGGTACACTAAACACTCAGTGGGCGTCATTCCCCTCAGCACCCCATCCATCATTCGCTGGAAGACACTCGGAGCATTACGGAGACCGAACGGCATCCGGCGATACTCATACAACCCACTATTCACAATGAAAGCGGTCTTTTCCCTCGAATCCGGAGCCATGGGGATTTGGTGGTAGCCCGCCGTTAAATCGAGTGTTGTGAAGTTTCTACACCCCCCTAAGTAGTCTAGAGTCTCCGTGATCTTTGGCAAGGGGTAAACATCAGGTTTCGTAATTGCGTTCAGTGCCTGGAAGTCTATGCAGAACCGATACTTAGGGTTCCCGTCTTCGGATTTTACACTGTTCTATCACTTCTGCCACCCTGTTTGGACACATAGAGCTCATCATCTTGCATTTCCCCTCCAGCACACGAGACGGACCTTTGCACGGCCTATGGAATTTCTTCACCTGCCCTATCTTGACGCATGGATCACTGAGAAACACATAGTCTCCCTTCCGATAATTCCACACTTAACCCTTCCCTCTTATGGTTTCCCTCCTTTTCCTTGCACTAAGTTGATCGTTTTTTGCGCACTTTTTCCACATTCCCTTTAACCGTTCCCGTAAATGCGATACCCCTGGGTGTTCCCGGCCGAATTCACTCGATCCAAGATCGATGAACAGTGTCGTCATTTGTTGCCCAAACACTACTTCATGGGGGGAAAACTTCGTGCTTCTGTGCTTACTGGTGTTATATGCTGCCACCGCGAACGCTAGGTTCCTATCCCAATCATCATTTTTCGTGTTTACGTAATGACTCAATATTTGGGCTATCGTCCTATGAACCCTTTCTACCTCTACCATTGCCTTCAGGATGGAAGGTTATGTCCTCAGTTGTTTCACTTTCATCAAACGGCACACCTGTCGAAATAACTCCGACATGAAGTTAGTCCCTTGATCCATAAGCAGCCGCCTCGGTACCCCAAATTTCAATATCCACTGGTTCACCAACGCAACCGAGACGGATTCAGCTGTCTGATCGGGGAGGGGCACCATCACTAAATAGCGCGAAAAATGGTCCAATATCGACAGAATATAACGGTTTCCTTGACTAGTTTTTGTTAACGGGCCCACCACATCCAATGCAATACATTCAAACGGCTTCCTTGCCGTTGGTAGCGCCTCTAAAGGCGCTTTACTTCTTCCGTAAGGGCTCCTCTGGCTGCATGCAATGCAACACCGTATGTAGTCCCTCGTATCCCTCCTAAAGAACGGCCACCAATAGTTTTCCTTGACCCTGTTTATTGTCGCGTACACCCCTAAATGACCGGATAAAATGTAGTCATGGCATCCCCAACTGTCAAGACACAAACTGAGTTAATGCTTAAGAAGCTACAATAAAACATTATTGGGGATCAATCTCTTTTCACTCTTAATAAGTCAGAGTTTCTTAGCAAAATAATTTCCAAACAGTGTTCACTTGTATATGGGTGATAATACTAAAATTTTCTTAGTCTGCCCGACACAAGTGGGCGGAGAACGCACTTGTTTACATTAGAAGTAGATGATAAACGAATTACGAGGCAGGCTAGATATGTGATTTATGGATATCTTGAAATCGTGATATTATTCATAGAATTAATAATTTTCAGTTAGAAGAAATTATTTTAAAATATCCTATATTTCTCAGATTACGGAGATGGCAGAAGGTTTTAATTGCAAGTATTACATTCATTGCCATCTCTGAAATTATTATATTTTACATTGTTTGTAGTTGTTACAAGTTTCTAATGTTGCCGATAGTAGGCAATCTGTTTTTGAGACGCGTAAGATGTTCGCTGTTATGGTATTCCAATAGTTCCATTGTTGCGCTGTTTCTAAGCCTTCTTTGTTGGTGTACTATAAGGATTCCCATCATTTACGCTGTTGCTGTGCGAATAACGATGACGATACCCTGAGACAAGTCCCGATTGGGCCTGGAACCATGAGTGCGAACCGAAAGTCCATCCGCCACTACATTTGAACTGAAACTCTTCAAAAGAAGGAACGGTTCTGGAATGTTATTATTCATTAAAAATTCTACTTTTGTTCCATTTATGAAACTAAAGTCAAGCTGTACATAATGTTTCAGTCCGAACTGAAACTATAGTCAAAAAGGAAGCCTATGGTTTCGTTCCGGAACAAAACCATATGCTTGGTTCCAGTTTCGTTTAACCCTCCATGACTCACGCCCTATTTACTAACGCGAGAACTCGCGTGGGGTGTTTCTGACACCCCACTCTTTTTTCGCTTTTTTATCAATCATATTGGTCTATTTTATCCCAATTCCTGTTATTTTTTGGTATATTTGTAACTCCTGCGCGTATTTGTTACTTACAAGGGGAGTGTCAGGTAGCCGGGTCTCAGATTTTGTTCAAATGTGGTAGTTGTACAGACCGCTGTACGTGGTTCATGAATCACCCCACATATAGGGTTTTACAACCAATAGTTTGAACAAAAAAGGCCTTTAACCATTTTTACCTCCGGTAAGTACCCTTCCGATAGACATTCTCCCCAACTGACGAAGTGGCCGCGTGGCTACCATACTGGGCTACGGTGTGGAGAGCAAGCAAAGAAGACTTTGATCCCCGCATGATGTGATTTTTTTCCGCCGTTTTTTTTAGTTTTCCTTTGCGGCATCCTACAATGTGCTCAAGATTTTTGATTTCTGCTCGAAATATTATTTTTGTGCGAGGCAAATTTTTCATTTGCATACACGACGTCAGGCTTATTCTCTTTTTTTTCGGTCAAAGGCAGCCTTCTAATTATGTCACTTCCTTACCTTTACACGACTTATTTTCATTATTCTTTCATGCACATGATTTCTATTTATTATCATTACTTAATTAAATCGTCTCCATATTTTTACAATTCAAGGATTAAATCTTTAAATTTCTCACGGCTTGGTCTTAAACGAATAGTATTTATTATATATATACCAGCGTTTCGGAATTCAATCTTTCCATCATAAGGGCTGTTACAATAAATCAAATTACATTGAAGGTCAGTAACATTGACGGTAAATAACAACAATAATTATTAAATCGCACAAAAATAGATCTATAATACTTGACTTGCCGTAATTTTATCATTGTGCATATGAGAATAAAATCGTGGTCGAGATACGTTGAGTTTTCTCCACTCGAATCAATATTTCTTTTGCTAGAAGTAGAAAAAAGCAATATTTGCAAACAAGGATCTTCTCGGGAAACTCGTGTTAATGGCATTTTGTAGATGCTTGTACCCGCGCAGGTTGACCTTCGGATGCTTGCAGGAACACATTCACCGAATTTTTACCAGGGCTATATTATGGCCACGTGTTCATGCATTTACGTAAATTTGGGTTAGTCTTACCAGAGCGCAATGCGGGTAAAAATAAACAGATTTACTTGGTGTTTGGTATCAAATTAAACAGTAAATTACGAACAAACTTCATATATTAAAAAATTTAGCCAAATTAACTGATGTTCCACTAAACTCTCCCTTATTGGGTGGGGCCCTTTCCCCGAAATCTCGGGAAAAGGGTCGGGAGGGGATTGCAAGGGTCTTCTACCTGCTCTGCCCCTCGCAGTGGAAAAGAGGGTCTGTCCTCCTTCGAATATTTCCCGCACACAGTGGAAGACTTGCCATCTAGCTGCCTCAGCTGAAGGGTTAAGGTGAATGTGTTCACGCATCTACTCGCGTGGGTGCATGCATCATGTAACTCGGCCTTTACCCATGTCGAAAGCGACTGCCCGCATAGAAGCTCCACGAGCGTGCCCCAACACCAGAAGAAGAAATCCTTCCTATCCCAGCCCACCCTGTCGGTCTTATAACGGTTGTTTTCCGATTAGTTTTATAACCCTCTCTTGCCCTAAAAAGATTATCTCCGACAACTCTTTGTTGCCGTTTAACTCCACCAGAGGGTCTAGGGAAGGGAAAGCTTTCTCAATGAAATAAAGGGTTTTTGTCATGAAATTTAATAATTTGTTCATTATACTCCTTTCTCTTTCTTATTCACACTTTCCTGGATGGTAGTCATCAAAAAAACATTTAAAACAAAACATTTTGTAGCACCATGAACACCTTGCAAAGCTGTATTCATCACAACAACATTTTGATTTTAATAACTCTTCGGGAAAAACAATTTGTTTGACATTCAAGAAAACCTCTCGCTCACTAGAAAGTCCTGAGGCATGCCATGCATACCTTATTATTGGTTGAAACACTGGTGCAGACAACTGTTTGTGAATAAGGGCATGAATTTTTATCATGTCCTTGCGGCTGGTTAAATCTCGTTTCTCTTTTAGAAGAGTAGTAGAATTGTGGATACGTGAAATAAATATTTTCACTTGTCTATAGAAATAGACATCACAGGGTTGGCAGATTGGGGTACATTTAGGTGGCATAACTTTAACTGTACAGGTAGGTTCATTAGAATTGTCCACAAATCGTTCATCGTATAAAGCCTGATTCGTTTGCACCGCCCAAGAATTGATAAAGAAAGGCACTTTTCTTTCTTCACATATGGTTTCAACACACTGTCCAAATGAAGTTCATATGTGCGTGTCAAAAGTTTTCCCTGGCTTCCGAGGCTTCAGAATATATTGTCAGTTTTTCTGTAACATCTTCAATGTTGGAAGAAACACTTCTTTCCAAAGATGTTTCTTGGACCGTTTCCATTGTTTTTAACCAATTGCTACCCTAAAAGTTGTACTAACATTGCAATAAGTCTGTATATGTCTGCAACCTTAGCATGCGAGAAATAGATGAAATTTGATTAAAATTATTAATTAGAGTTCAATCTACTAACTTGAATTTAGGACTTGAAGTAAATCAATATCAGCAATGGCGGAGACACAACTCTTGATATTAAAGACCAAGCCACACTGAAAACTTGGAAGACTCCATAAGATTCAAACAGCGGCAGTGTACTAAATGTACACACTCTTTCTAACCTTCGTGCGAGAGTTCTGGGGGCGAGTTCGAAGAAAGGATCATAAAATTTTTTGGAAAGCAACCATTAGAAGCCCGACAGTGTGAACTGGGAAAGGAAGGTTTTATTCCTCCCTTGTTGGGGCGCCTCCCTTCTTTTCTGCCAGCGGTCCCTTTTGCCATCTATAACAAGAGTTTCCCGAGAAGATCCTTGTTTGCAAATATTGCTTTTTTCTACTTCTAGCAAAAGAAATATCGATTCGAGTGGAGAAAACTCAACGTATCTCGACCACGATTTTATTCTCATATGCACAATGATAAAATTACGGCAAGTCAAGTATTATAGATCTATTTTTGTGCGATTTAATAATTATTGTTGTTATTTACCGTCAATGTTACTGACCTTCAATGTAATTTGATTTATTGTAACAGCCCTTATGATGGAAAGATTGAATTCCGAAACACTGGTATATATATAATAAATACTATTCGTTTAAGACCAAGCCGTGAGAAATTTGAAGATTTAATCCTTGAATTGTAAAAATATGGAGACGATTTAATTAAGTAATGATAATAAATAGAAATCATGTGCATGAAAGAATAATGAAAATAAGTCGTGTAAAGGTAAGGAAGTGACATAATTAGAAGGCTGCCTTTGACCGAAAAAAAAGAGAATAAGCCTGACGTCGTGTATGCAAATGAAAAATTTGCCTCGCACAAAAATAATATTTCGAGCAGAAATCAAAAATCTTGAGCACATTGTAGGATGCCGCAAAGGAAAACTAAAAAAAACGGCGGAAAAAAATCACATCATGCGGGGATCAAAGTCTTCTTTGCTTGCTCTCCACACCGTAGCCCAGTATGGTAGCCACGCGGCCACTTCGTCAGTTGGGGAGAATGTCTATCGGAAGGGTACTTACCGGAGGTAAAAATGGTTGAAGGCCTTTTTTGTTCAAACTATTGGTTGTAAAACCCTATATGTGGGGTGATTCATGAACCACGTACAGCGGTCTGTACAACTACCGCGCTTGAACAAAATCTGAGACCCGGCTACCTGACACTCCCCTTGTTAGATATAAATAATAGTCGCATATAAATAATGTGTAGTACTTATAATGTTATATTTTAATATTCACAAGTATTTAAAATACAAAATAATCGGTCACAAAATAATTCACAAAAAGGTTGTAATCAAAATACTGTAATCATTTCATCCATTTGGCAATTTAAATTAGAATACATGGATAATTAATTGCAAACGTTACTTCGTTCCATTACAATTTCTCATTGGCGGCTCTCTCACCATTATTTTTCTTCTCGAAAATGTTATATCGCAAAAATATTTTGCCTGTAAAATATTACTCAGAGTAACTTTGGAGTAATTCTCGCATTCTGTACATGGTCAGTTATCAAATTATGGTTATATTGAGGAAGAAAAAGCCTTTAAGATTTTAATATACAGTAGAACCTCGATCTATTGTTCTCGCATTGATCATTTTCCCGCCTCAAAGGTTCGGGAGGGTCAAAGGTCTTCCACCTGCCCTGTCCCTCCCGGCAGAAAACAAGGTCTCCCAATTACCTGTCTCACCCAATTCCTGTTTGTAACCAGTGAATTATTTCAAATGACATGGGCCACATGGGCTTAAACGGGGGAGTGGCTGAGGGAAGGGAGGGAGGTGGGGTTTCTCGTCATGTGACTCTCGCGGAACCAATTAGAGGGCAATGGGCGTGGCTTGTAACCTCGGCAATTCAGTCACTCCTTTACCTTCATCATAGTCACTTCGCGGGCCCCTAGTAAGTGAGGCCAAACCCTACATGCTCTGTGCTCTTTCCTTTTTTTATTTTTTCTGTGTTTAGCCAGTTAAAGTAGGTGTTTATGTCTATTCATTTTCCTGAAGTATTTATTTCTGAGCCTAAAGCCTAAATTGCCCAAAATAGGTGTTTTGAGACGGCTGAAGGTAACGCAGATGTTTCAACCATTAGTTTGTCGTAGTGGAAGTCCTGCGAGCTTGGGCTAAGTTCCTTCTTGTCCGTTGTCTGACGTGGGCTTGCATTGCCAGAAATGTTTTTTTTTGTTTTTTTAGGCACCGTGGCCCATCAAAATGATTTATTCTTTTGAAATTGGTGTTCATTTAGTAATGCCAATCCGAACTCCAACCGCCGATATCGGAATTCCTCATTTCAACCAGATTGCTTGCTAACTTTTGCCTCTCTGAACCAGAAGGCGATAACCTGCTACACCTCTCTTGCTCTATACCTCATGGGTTACGCGATTGCTCCAGATAAACAAGAGTACACTTGGTAGCGTCAAGCTCGCTCCATCTTTAACAGGTGGCACTCCTCCATCAGCGGAGCTCAACGGAAAGCACGAAAAAAGATTACATCCTCCCCAACAAATTTTAGGCACGCTTCCTACCCTCAAGGATATTTGAAACGAATAAATTTCTATGCATGGTTAGGGCAGTGTGCAGGCTTGAGGATCATCCAATAACATGATAATGGACCTTGTTTATTTACTTTTATCATCCGAGACACCATTGGGATATGTAATACTAATAAAATATTTTAAACAGATAGTAGTCAAACGAAAAATTAGAGATACACGAAGTATTTTCATTAAATTTCAAAATTCTCCCGCTTTTAAGAGAAATTCCTTTAAGATTCCCCTCTACTGTGAAAAGTTACCATAAAATTCTCGCATTTTCATCTCGTTTTGGCTCCCAGGAAATCTTTTCCCGCATTGTTCGTTTTCCCACATCCATCGTTTTTTTTGCCCACCCCCTTGAAAAACGATAGATCGAGGTTCTACTGTACCTGATTTAGAGCTTATGGCATGAATGCATCTTGATGGCCATAGAGCTTTATTTACATCTATCAAAGCGATCAAATGATATGACTTATTTTTTATGAACCTGGATCTAGAAGTTTGCTGAAGAAAATTTTTAGTAATCAGAGACTTATGTATTTTCGAGTGGGCAAATTCCAAATAATCTTCTAGTCATGAAAATCCAAAGCGGCCTAGGTAACGCTTCATCTTTTTGGAAATAATTTACTGAACACCAAAGACCTACAAGTGGTCGGAAAAATCCGGACCCCTCCCTCCTTTGTTTATTTGTCACCCCAGTGATCGCGCCCGCCCATGTGACGGCTATGCCCGACCATCCTGGTCATTTGTCCTCCTGCCACGTGGATGGCCAATACCTGCTAACACAATGACAGATGCCAAACTTGGGGGAGGGTAGGGGAAGTCTGGGAAATACCAAAGCAAGGAAGGTCAAAACCCCGCTGCACACTGATGACTGGAAGCAAGGAAAATGGTTCCCAAACGAAGCAGTGGTAGTCCGGCCGGGGGACGTGTACACCCCTCTGCACCCCTCTCCTTTTTACCCTCTCTCCCGCTGAGAGAGTTGAGAAGGAAGAGTCTCTCTTTCCCTCGCACGCAGCCGAGCCATGGTCATTCAGATTTTGCACCTGCCTGCTGGTACTTCATCTGGGTAGAAGGTTGTGGGACATAAAGTACCCCTCAACTCTTCGGTGAAACCATAAGCCAGCAATAAATCCTTTTGTTCTGGCGGTCACTGTAACCAAGTGAAGGCGAACAGTTTCCTCCCTTTTGGCAACTCAAATGTGAGTTTTGGTCATGCGTCTTTCAATGGGACCTTTTTTTGTTTTACTTTGTATGCTAAGTACATTTTTTATAAACACAAATTTTATTTATAAATCCTCGTAATTATTTACGAAAATTATTTTTTCTTTACCTATAGTTGTATTTGATCAATTTTAGATTGTATTATTTGTCAAATGACCCCAAATATTTACAAGTTGCAACAGATATTACACGAATAGAAGTTGGGAAAATACTCGGTGGGCAAAAATAATACATATACACTAATTACTTCATGAAACTATTTTTTAATGTTTTCCAAGCACTCGTTACACACTTTCAACATATGTGATGCGCACGTATTCCTTTCACAGAGTTCACAACATAATTTAGTTTTTGTCTTTGCCTCTGGGACAAATTACGCATCTTCCACTTGCTCTCCTCCGCTTTTCCTGTGGCTCTGATGTTGATGGCTCTCCATATTTCTCCAATTTTTTCCTAAATTCCCTTGGCAAATTTTTTTGTGAACCTCTCTTGGTAATAAAAGGCTTTGTTAAACCTTTGGCAATTTCTCGGAGAAATGTTCTCCTATTTGTCTTAATTTCGGGATGCATGCTTCTAAAAATAATGAATGCATTTATGCCTAATGTATTCAGCAAATGGTAAAAAATAACCATTGGCCATTGTTATGTTAGAGGGGTTCAATATAGCAACACCCGTACTCCGTGATTGTCAAGGGCCATGTGCCCGGTGGCGGGAGATGTCCGGGATGACCAAGATTGCATATCGATAACTATCGAGTCGATCCCTTCACTCTTACCAACCACACATCCCCCTTCCTTTAATAGTACATAAATCAAATACATAATCAAATACATAAATCAAAATACATAATCAAATACATAAATCAAAATACATAGTCCTTGTGCCATACAGGTGGCTTCCTAAGCCTTTTAGCAGCTGGCGGCACATCCTCCGCAGGCACTCCCCCCTCAGCAGCCACATCAACACCACTCCCACCTTCCACAGACAAGGGAGCAGCATCACAACTATCACCCCTTATCTCACTAAGGGGCCAAGCACTTTCACTTTCTTTGCCACAATAAGGGGAAGGGATTAAATGCCACCTATTTCTTCTAATAACACCACTGGGAATTTTCACCAGATATGACCTTGGATATTTTGGACACAGTTGTTTAACAATTTCACCATACACTTTTTTGTCCACCAACCAGACCCTATCTCCCCTTTTTAACTCTGGGAGGTCGACAGACCTATGTCTTTTGTTGTAATACACAGATTGTTTATATCTATTTTTTGTTTCCACCTCTTGTATGTTTGGTTTCACAGTTTTATAAAGGATACCAGATAGCAACAGCAACTTAGATTTTAGTTTTCTATTGAATAATAACTCACTGGGGGAAAATCCATTTTCTAATGGAGTGATGCGGTAGGCCAGAAGGGCTTCACTGAGATCCACATTTTTTTTATTAATGACTTTGCCACTTTCACAGCTGCTTCTGCTGCACCATTAGATTGACTATAGTATGGTGAACTTGTTATATGATTGAAATTATATTCCTTAGCAAATTTTTTAAATTTGTATCCAAATTGAGGCCCATTGTCCGACCGCATCACCTCACAAATTCCTTAACGAGCAAATATGTGTTTTAGTTGAGTGATTACAAACTCTTCCTTCATTTGAGAAAGTGGAATTATCTCGAAAAATCTAGAATAGTAATCTGTCACAATTAAATACCATTGGTTTTTACATTTAAAGAAGTCAACTCCTATCTTTTGCCAAGGATATTTTGGAAATGCATCTTTAACAAAAGTTTCTTTTATATTAGTTCTCTCTTCAATACAATTTGGGCAGTTCCGAACTAATTGTTCTATTTGCTTACTTAATCCAATCCACCAAACTGACATCTGGGCTCGTCGACGACATTTAACAATTCCTTGATGTCCTGAATGAATAAATTTGAGGACTTGTATCTTGTAATTGGGATGGGATTACAATCCGAGTGCCCTTTAGCAGTAGATTCTCCCCAACGGAAAATTCATGTTTGAATTGATAATAAGGATACAAGATTGGAGTAAGTGTACTCTTATCAGGCCACCCTTCATTGCAATATTTCATCAATGATTTACAAATTAAATCATCTTGCTGTGCCTCTTCTATTTTTTTCAGATAAGCATTTTTTACAGGCAAACTAGTTACTACAAAATTTACAAATGCTTCCACTTCCTCCCTTAGTTCATCAAATTTGGTACTAGTTTCCACTGGATTTCTTGATAGCGAATCAGCAATAACAAGATTTTTCCCGGAGTATACATTACCTTGTAATCATAGCGCATCAGTCTAATTCTAAATCTCTGTAATCTAGGAGTAAGTAAATCTACATTTTTTTATTGCAGAACCTGAACTAAAGGTTTGTGGTCAGTTTCTAACATGATTTCTAATCCAGTTACATATTCTGACATCTTTTCTGTAACCCAAGTAAGAGCCAAAGCTTCTCGTTCAATCTGGGCATACCTACGTTCAGTATCAGTCATTGTGCATGATACATAAGCAACTATCTCACGATCATTGTTCTCATTAACTTGAAACAGGCATCCTCCTAAGCCATTGGAGCTTGCATCAGCACTAATTATTATAGGTTTCTTAGGATCAAAATAAGCCAATGTTGGGGCACTCTTTTATCGAGTTTTAATTTTTTCAAATGATTCTTTCTGAGACAAACCCCATAAATATGAAACATCATTCTTCAAAAGAGAAGTGAGAGGCTCTAGTAACTGTGATTTATTTTCAATGAATCTAGCAGCAAAATTCACCATTCCCAAGAATCTAAGGAGCTCTGTTTTGTTACTAGGTTCAGGGAATCTTGTGATAGCTTTTATTCTTTCTGGATCTATAGAAATTCCATTCTTAGTTAACACATGCCCTAAATATGTCACTTGATCTACTCCAAAAACACTTTTATCTGGGTTTACTGTAATACCTTCTGTTTCTAGCTTGGATAGAACTTGTTTAAGTACTTCATTATGACCCTCTACACTAGAATGATAAACTAAAATATCATCAACATGATGAATCACATTTTTCATTCCCATTAACACTTTTGATACTTTACTAACAAAATATTCAGGTCCACATGATATACCAAAGGGCAATCTTTTGAACATAAGCCTTCCAAAGGGACTAATGAATGTGGTAAGTAACTGACTTGATTCGTCAAGTTTTATCTGATAAAAACCCTTGTTTAAGTCTATTTTAGAAAATATTTTGGCTCCTTGGAGTTTGGCTAGTGTTAGCTCTACTTTAGGGATAGGAAAATACGGTCTCACAATGCACTTATTCAGCTCAGTATAGTCACAACACATACGGAGTTCCAAATTGTTTTTCAGCACACATACAATAGGAGCAACCCATTCAGTCGCCTTCTCAACTGGAACAATAATATTCAACCTTTGAAGTAGTTTCAACTCTGCCTCTAACTTTTCAAGGAGAGCAATTGGTACAATTCTAGGAACAGTTTGTGCAAACGGCTTTGATCCAGGTTTAACCTTAATAGAAATATCCCCTTTGAATTCCCCTACTCCCGAAAAAAGTTTAGGAAATTCTTTAGAAGGGACAACCTCTGTCTCTGATATACTTGAGACATGAAGATCTCGAGAGGGAAATTTTAATACATTCAATTGTTCCAAAGCATTTCTACCTAGTATAGGCGTCTTCAAAGCCCTGATTATAAAACAAGTACAAAAAAATGAAGAACCATCATAACACAGGGTAAGTTTTACTTTTCCCTCAACATCCAACCTTTTCCCATCAGGACCTCTCAAAATTTCATTTACTTTACTTTGAAGTTCAATTTCTCTGGGTAAAAACCCTGAGGGAATACAAACACAGTCTGCCGCTGAGTCAATTACAAATCTTAAATTTCTATCAATTTCCTTAATCTTAACAAGGCAACTCCATCGAGCATTTCTTTGATTAATTCTTGACCGATTCTCGACAGCACCAATAAACCCTTCCATGCCAGTTTCCCCATCAGAGTAATCATCAACCAATTGTACTTTTTTAGACTTACATACTTTGGCAAAGTGCCCTTTCACCCTACAAACAAAGCAGAATGAGTCTCTGGCCGGACACTTATACCGAGGATGGCAAACTCCATCGCAGAAGACGCAACTTCCCGAACTTCCTCCAGGATACTGCCCTTGCTTCTCCGACGATCCTGGCTTCCCCTGGCTCCTTGGTGTCTTGAGTCTTTCCTCCTCTCGGACATGAGCCTCCTCGATGGGCCGCCTGGATGTCTCGACGTCCTTTCACCAGGTTGACGCTGTAATCTCCTTTGTCCCTGATGATCTTATTCTGCTTACGCTGGAGCTCAGCTTGCCTAGCGGCGTTGATAGCTTCAGGTAGGGTTAGAGTGGGTTTCAACTGAAGGGATTCACTGACTCTAGCATCTAACATGCCGACTACGATGCGATCACGGATCAATTCCTCTTTTATCAGTCCGAATTCACAATACTCCTCAAAAGAATGTAAATTGGTAATGAACAAATCCACTGATTCCCCCACTTGTTGTACCCTTGAATTGAATTTGAACCCTTCAAAAATAACATTTTGTCTCGGTACGAAATACGTATCGAAGTCTTTCAACGCATTCTCTAGAGTCTCAGGCTGTTGAGAAAATTGTAACATGATCTCTTCGCTTTTCTCACCCATTAGGTACATCAGAATGTCTATCTGCTCCTGCTGAGTTTTCCCCGTCAACCCTGTCGCGGACAAATAGCGCAGAAACCTTTTCTTCCATACTATCCAGGACTCGGGTGCCGTAAAATTAAAGGAATCGGGCGGTTGCACAGAAAGTCCACTGACCGTTACCGGCGATTGATCGTTTTTTTATCTGTCATTCGGATGATTACTTAGTTACTCGATCGTACTCCACGAATTAATTAATCACCACCGATCCCACCGCTGCCACCATGTTATGTTAGAGGGGTTCAATATAGCAACACCCGTACTCCGTGATTGTCAAGGGCCATGTGCCCGGTGGCAGGAGATGTCCGGGATGACCAAGATTGCATATCGATAACTATCGAGTCGATCCCTTCACTCTTACCAACCACACAGCCATCTCCTTGTATTCCTGGCAACACTATAAGTAGCGCACATTTCATCTACTGTGTCGACACCACCTTTTGTTGAATTATAAAATGATATCATTTCCAGTTTTCGTTTTTTACCTGGGGATGGATCTATGCTGATTTCGCTGTGCATACTTGAAATCATAAGTACGTTCTTCTTCTTTTTAGGAACATATGACAAGAGAGTCATATTTTTTCTGAAGACAAAGATGCTGCTGCACTCCTCTCTATTTTTCACATCAACAATTTCTGGGGGAAGCTCTACCTTATTCTTCCTAATGGTCCCCACCATAGTCAATTTTCTTTGAAGTAAGTCTTCCAAAAGTGGCACACTCATGAACCAATTGTCAGCTGTGACGTTCCTTCCCGTTCCCAAAATTGGACTGACAATCCATTTCCCAACTTCCTTTGGGCTGTTGTCTACTCTAAAAGGACCATCTGGCTGAACTCCGAGATAAATCTCCATGTTTTGCGTGTAATAGACAGTAGCATCCACAAGAGCAAATATTTTTATCCCGTACTTGGCTGGTTTATTCGGTAAATATTGGCGGAATGAACATTACCCCGAAAAGGTATCAATTGCTCATCTACAGTAGTAAACTCACCTATGCTGTAAAGCTCTTGAAATTTGCAAACAAATATATCGAAGACCTCTCATATTGGAGCCAACTTATCCGTTTTTCTCCTGTTTTCTCTGTCTCTGATGCCATCAAATTGCAAACATTGCAGTAACAATTTAAATCTCTGATAATTCATGGATGCCCAAAATATCTCCACACCCAAACCATCTTGATCCCACATATCTTTTAAATTTTGGCGACCTGACCTTTTTTCCCCTAAATAAAAAAGTAGCTCAATGAGACATCTGATTTCAGATTTGTCTGTAGGCTTGGCATCTCTTTTTTGAGAATAGCTCTCCGCTTTTTCTACATGTTTGACATTTGTACAATGGACAATGACATGAAGGATGTTTTCATCAAAAATGATATCAAAGCAATCTAACGGAGACCTTATATCAGTCTTATTTCCCTTTAACCCAGCTGTCTGAGATACAATGTTATGGACTGGTGTTCGAACGTTACGTCATGGCTCATGAGTACTCCATTTTGTCACACGGTCCTTACCAATCAAAAAATTATCATTTGCTCCACTTGTATACTCATTCTCTCAATCACTGATGTCCTGATCGCTTGCTGTGTCGTGCTCCGATTCCTGTGCGGAAGCTGACGAAAATTCACTGTCTGAATCAAATTCTTCTTCATCAGTCAGTTCACTCGAAAGCAGAAGAGCAGTTTCCATGTCCCTCTCAGAGCGTAAGTGGATCATCTAAGAGCAAAAAAATTTACATAAGTCACGGAAATATTTTATATGATTACTGCAATTTTACTTTATCATTTATCAAGGAGGAAACAGAAGTAAACACTGACCTTGAGGAATTTGCAATATCTGTAACCTTCCCACAACCAACTACTTCCAGAAGTAGTTCTCAAAAAAAGCCGGGATAATTCATTCCACAAATGGTACACACAATAACAGGAGTATTTCGTTTAGTTTCTTTCTTGGAATAAGATAAAAGGAAAATACAATGGTGAAATTAACGTTAAAAATTTATGAAACGTAATGCAATCTAAGTAAGCTCAATAATAAAGAGTTATCAAATTTCAAAATTTGATAAATACCATTATGTAAAGTAAAAATACTTACCAAATACAAGAAGGACATGTAAATTTTGACAGTAGTCTGTAGATTATGCACTAAACACAATAACAAAAAAAACTTTCAAAAGTTTTGGATAGGTTTGTAAGCACTCGCAACATTCACTCCGCAGAGATGTGCACCGTCTTCACAAAAGCGTCTGATCTCGGCTGAAAACAGAAAACTAACCATTTTTGAGGGAGAATTCAGAAACATCCTTAACTCCAGCTACTGAAAAGAAGGGACCATAAAACTCGACAGGGAAAAAACCCCACCCCAAAAAAGACGTTGGGGTGTCCGGAACACCCCGCGCGAGTCACGGCGGGTTAACATCCCTGGTTCCTACACCCCAGCCTCTATTCCCATTCTACTATGCTGTTGGTGAAATTAGAAAAAATGTTCCTGCAGCCAAAGCGTTCATATATCAAATGGATGTAGACTTGTACAACTGTTATGTCTGTTTACATAGTTGCAATGGCTATCATTTTGCTGGACTGAAGGGAGCTTTTCTCATGCATTCTGGTAGTCTTCCAAAGCACCATCCCTTCTCTTGCTTGTATATGATCTTGAGTAGATACAAGATAGCGGTCCGAAAACACTCAATATGCAAAAAATTATTATTCCAATCACGCTATGCCTAACGACCCTCACGCGGCTTGGAAATGAGATAGCATGACGCAACCCATCTGTGTATGAGAACCGAGTTCTATTAGTTCTGTCACACGTCATCTGACGTTTAATCAATACCCCCCCACTCACCAGCGATGTGGAAATTCCACCCGTCAAAGCAACCTAGAATTCATGGTAAACAACTTTGAAATGTTCCTCCGAGCACAGCGTGACCTTGAAAATTTAGGATAAACAATCACGATTATTTCGCATACTAATTAACTTAGATAAAATATAACAACACCATCGGATAGCCCTCATTAACTCGCATCAAATGACGCCCTCATCTTTGCAACGAAGCGAATAATTAACCCACAACAGTCAAAAAACATTCGATATAAACAATATCAAATATCTCATACTAATTAGCGCAGAGAAAATATATTCACACCGTCATTACAGCCATTATTAGCCCACATCAAATGACATCCTCACCTTTGCGACAAAGTGATCCATAGGCCCGCAGCAGTCCGAAATGTATAATATCTCGCTTAATATGCAACTCAGAATAAAAAAGAAAACGCCCGTGAGTGGCATTTGTCCATTGATATCACATGCAGTCATCGTTTTAACAATGGAATGAATAATAGGACCGCAGCAGACCGAAATGTATAATATAGCAAGCCAGGAAAACGCCCGTGCATGGCATTCGTTGAGGAAATAGCCTGTAACATTCACACCGATTGTTGGGTGCAATGTCTTTACCGCATCGATAACATTGAGCTCCACTCCTGCCTCAAGTTCAACTCGCTCAGCTGCAACGCAATTTTTTTCACCATTGAATCATTCCCGACCGCCGCGTCTGACGCACAATACCTCCCCTTCCCTCCCCCCTTCCCTATTTCTTCTTCTAGATTGCATGATGCATCCTTCTGAGATGCGTGCTTTCCGCACTCGAAAAGACGTTTTTTTTGCAAATATTGAGCAAGGCTGTCTGAGAAAGGTAGTTTTTTTCAGCAACATGGCTTTAGATTTTTAAAGATTAGCCCACCATATTATCTTACAAAATTATCATCGCGAATTTGGCTGGCAAGAGTTTCTCATATAATCTAGAAGGCATAGGTTTAATGCCTGATGAAATAAATCAAAATGTCTTTAACTGCACATTAATGCGAATTTGATACAAAAATGGCTATTTCACGAAAAGAAGTGAAAATAATAACCCCCGCTGTGATTTTTTTAAACTTTTTATTGTCGTACAAAATTATTTATACATATTTTGTATATGTTGATGTTATACAGATGTAATATACATCATCTGTCGTCAGAAGCATAGAAATAATTCAGTAGCATTTATTTTTATTGTCCTCATAAACGGATTTGTCAATAAATTCATGTCCGAGCACCCTGCCTTTCCTGCTCTTCTTAGGAATTTTTCATTGTTGATTATCGTCAGACGTTTGTTCTTCTTCATTGTTTTATTAAATTACGATCTATAACCCTTGTGTTTCCCACATAGATGTTGTGAAGGTGGGATGTAGGAGCGGAAGTTTCAAATATGCGGTGAATGGTTCGGTGTAGTGTTTAGAGTGGCAGTCGAGTCCCGTTCATCTTGGGGATGACCCACGATTTCTTGGACTTGCTGACGCATCACTCTTCATTCTCCAGCCTCCTTTGACGAAATTTCACTCTCACTCGAATTCGCTTCCGACAAGAAATGCAATGCCTTCCCGGAAACGCATGAAAACTACTGCAGATCTCTTCCTTAATTTTCCGTCTTCCGCGTCCCAGTATAATTATTTTGGCAGTGAATTTGCAAGCAATTTGGCTGTAGAAAAAGTGAGGTAGCGCCACAGAGCTGTCATTGTGCCTGATAATGACCATCATATTGGCATCATATTTTTTCAAACTACCCAAGGCCTTGGAAAAACATTTTTATATCTTGGAAGCATGAACACAATGTAATGATAGAAAATTTACTTCGTAAAATAAAGGCTCTGATAACAACGTTCATATATTCATAATATTCCACACTTGAATTTAACAATGTGTTACAGATTTAAGTTTCTCCTGGTGAATAGTATTAATAAACTCTTCTCGGGCTCTGCACCAGGTGATTGGCTTCATGTTTGCCAACGTTTCAGAAAACGACTTGTTTTCCATTTTCAAGGCGTGTTACTCTGTCCGTGTCAGATTGTAAACTGAATTGAATTGTTTACGATGAATTCTAGGTTGCCTTGATGGGTGGAATTTCCGCATTGATGGTGAGTGGGGGGGGTATTGATTAAATGTCAGATGACGTGTGACAGAACTAATAGAACTCGGTTCTCATACACAGAAGGGTTGCGTCATGCTATCTCATTTCCAAGCCGCGTGAGGGTCGTTAGGCGTAGCGTGATTGGAATAATAATTTTTTGCATATTGAGTGTTTTCGGACCGCTATCTTGTATCTGCTATCTTGTTGCTCTCTCTCCTAAAGTCGTCTTCTTTGGGCCATGTCATCCCTCTGATTTCCAAATATCATGGACCATCCTCCACTTTCATATTTTGTGAGTTTTCAGTCATTTGCTGGTGTGACATGATTTTACATTCCATGTTCCACCCCGAAATTGACCTTGCTGGCTTTGCTTGATCTGCTCACTAGGAGATTTTCCATTTTCCTGCCTGCATTTTCCCTCCAGAATGTGTTGGGATCCATGAGGTCTTTCCTTAGTTAAATAGTGCTTTCCATTCAAGGTGTGTTAGTTTACATTGGAAGACTCAGCACACTTGAACGCACAGGAACAATGTTAAATGGATGGTGAGGTCTTTCCTTAGTTAAATAGTGCTTTCCATTCAAGGTGTGTGAGTTTACATTGGAAGACTCATTACACTTGAACGCACAGGAAAAATGTTTAATGGATCGATGGGTACTGGCAAAATACTTAGTAATCTGCCAGTAAGTTGGATTTTATCATCGGACAGCAGTCATGCTTTGCATTAAGTGTTGAATCCGTTCAAATATGAGAGTATTTAAAAATATCAGATTTTAATCACAGAGTGACTAAAAACCTCACTACATGCGTGTTTGTCGCCAATACCGAAAGTCAGCAAATTTTACGACAACACGAATGTTAATATCTACTTTCCTTTGTTGTTTAGTGCTCATAAACTTTGCTCTCAATCTGTTTAGAAGTGCACTGGGTATGTAATGAATGGAATGGAAGTGTGCTATTGTGTTGCGAAGCCATTAATGCACCTGAGTGAATGGAAGGCAACCGAAATTTTAAAAGAGTTAGTGTCAGCTTCTTGCGATTCCAATGTTGATTCTCCTCTCATCATCATGGTTAAGCATGTAAGCATTTTCTGACAAGGCATTATTGTTCATCATCAACAACCAGGTAATATGCAAATGACATGGTTGCTGAGTTATGAGTCACTTGGTGGATACCCTTGGAAGCAAAATGTAGATATGAGTTGAAGTGCCTTCATTCTCAGGGAAATGCGACCCTGTGATGTGAATGCATTGTTCAAAATATAATTGGTCATTATGGTGATGATTCAAAAAGGTTACCTAATTACCTAATATATCAATTTCCTAATAACCTAGGTGATGATGTTTTTGATGTAAATGGGGGAAATAATTTTGAATTTTTCAACGAGACTCAGCCATGAATTATTTCCTGCATTCTTTTGCCTCAACCATAATGTGCAGAGTTATTTTAAATGTCTGTAATGGGTGTCAGAACCAATCAACTGGATAATTCAAAGACTGACTGTGCCCTGAGATAAACTTGAAAAATGTAATTAAAATGCTAACATCTTGCAGGTATATCTAGGCCTAACAGGTATATCTATTGGCCTGAAGTGTAGTTTGTAGTGTTAATTAGGTTTTATACATACATACCAATCACGCTGTTCCCTTCCGGGGTAGGCAGAGTCTCTAAGTTTCACTCATAAATACATATTTGTACACCTAACTCTGCTTCCATAATTTCCTCCATACTGACCTATCCTTGCAAACCTCTTTTGCTTCATTTACCCCCATACATATGCCCTCCTGTTTTCAAGACTCCTAATATTCCTCCTCCTAAGAATTCCCTGCACCACATTTAACCAAAACTTTCTCGGCCTATTTCTACCTCTTGCACCATTCATTTCACTCTTGTTTATCTGTTTTGTTATTCGACTCTCATCCATTCTCTCAATATGGCCAAACCAATGAAGCTGAGGCATCGAGAGTCGATTCAAGTGTGACCTTATTGTTCTCTTTTTCATGGTGTTTTTTGTCATGTTTGAATTACTTCAACCCCCACCCATTTATTTGTTTCTTTTTACAGTATGACTTTGCTAATTATGGATTCAAAATTCAAGTGAAATTCAGACAAGAAGGTGTTCTTCAGGAATTAAATCAGTTCCGTCAGAGTGGTGGTGAAAGGGCAGTTGCTATTGCTGTGTACCTAATGTCATTGCAGGAATTAACATCTGTGCCATTTCGATGTGTGGATGAGATAAATCAGGTAATTGACTGCCAATTGTGAGTAGGAGAGCCTTTTTGAAGTGATGAAATGAGATTCATGTCATTTTTATTTTTTAGGGAATGGATGAATTCCATGAGGCTGCTGTTTTCCAACTACTGTCAGATATTGTTTCGAAGAGAGGAGGTGCTCAGTATTTTCTTTTTACTCCTAAGGTAACTATGTCCCTGAACGTGTTTCATTATTTTCCTTTCCTTCTAATGGTCACGTAAAATGATGATAATGTTCGCATGTCACTCTGATACTGAATTTTTGAGTGAAGAATGAGCAGGTTTCACTTGGCCTTGAAATCCATTGAGCTGGATACCAAAGCCCATCCATGTACTGTTTTTGTGTAGGTAGTACTCTTAGTGGAGTGAGAATGATAAGAAATTGGAAAAAGAAATTAACAGCATATTTTTATCAATGTGAAAGCTAATTTTGGCTGATTGTCTTTTTAAAAAAATGAAAACATTATGAATTTAGGGTTTCTCTGATTCATAATACTTCTTTAACCATATCCTTGGTGAAGGAAATGCATAGTAAAATAAATAGAATGGGGTAAAGTATGGCTTCCGTCACACTGTACTTCACCCCACTTACACTGGTATTTATAATAATGCCTGCCCTGTAAATAGTCTTCATTACATCCTCTCGGTCAGATATCAACTCCTATTTCTTAGCTTGAACACTGTTGTTTTCTCATGACTAATGGTTTCTCATGGATTTTTATGGAACACAGTAGGCTTGAAAGATTTGAAAAAGAATGAAGAAAGTGCCCTTATGGCATCCTCAGTTGACTAGTTTTTTTCTCGTCGATGGCCCATGAGACACACTGAAATCATTTGGAAATAAGGTTTTTGTAGGTTAGCATTTTGCATAATGAGGGAGGGAAGGGGGACTTTGCAACCTTCATGACATTTCCTGCTGCTGGCTGAAATGCAAGTTGGAAACTCCCAATTCATTCCCATGTCACACTACAATATTATGCCATTTCTGAATGGAAATGTTGTAGAAAATATTCTTCATTTATACCTTTAATGTAAGTCATTCCATGCCAAATGATGTAATAAAAATTGAATTGGTTGCGTGACCATTTTTGAAAAAAATACATTATTTGCTTGGGTGTGCCTGCATTCATTGGTCATGAAATGTGATGATTTAAAAAATTTTTATCCCCCCATTAATCCCTCCTTATTATCCCTCCTTGGTAGCCATTTTTCATATTTGGCGCTTGTGACATTTGATAAAGTTGATGTTTTCTATGTCCGTAATATCTCAAGAACTAATGACAACAGAGGAGAGCTGAAAACATACTATCCAACACTTAAAGGGAAACATTTCTTTTTTCCTTATACCTTTCTTCATTGTTGAAATAGAACTTGAATTCAACATTTTGTCCTAAAGAAACTGGTTTGTGGCTGGAGAAAACTGCACGAAGAAGGAAATTCCCAGATGTGATTGTTTTGAGTGTTTATGCGCTTAGGGTTATAAAGTAGGAGGGTAATCCAAGGTAAGGCAATGCGGGCAGAACTAACCCTTTTCCAAAGGCTAACAAAAAAATCTTTGCACTCATAATCAATCATATGTAGACTTCATTTTTATCGTTGGGGGAGTTTTAAAAAATCTGTGGCTTGAGAATATGAAGATGTGTTACAGAGAAATGAGCTACAGAGGTTAAAGTTTGAGTTTGAGATTCTATTCATAAGAGACACATAGTATTTTCATTCATTTTCCTGCCAATTTACAATTGTCATAAATCCCCAATCTGAATTGAAGCTCAAACTTTAAGTTCTGACCATGTACTGTACTTCTGCTTTTCTTTCTATCACTAAGCCACATGTTTAATTGCTCCCCCAACGAAGAAAATCAAGTCAAAAAAAGGGTGATTTAGTTGCCAAGCTAGTTTATAATTAATCATATTCATGTATCATACCTTATCATGATATTGTGTGCAATATATTGCAAACACATTTCTATTCAAAGTTAGTGAGCTGCTCACTTCATGACACAACAGCTCAGTTTCTATTCATTTGTTTCTGACCCTACTTCAAACTTTGAACTTCATGCAAAGTATCGCATCCATGACATTTTTCTGCGCCCAATTTCAGTGGAGGTATGGAACGTGGATGAAGTGAAGTTTTTGCTTACTTTGTGGCAAAAGCTCAAATTTCAAACTTTGTATTTGAACGAATTTGATAACCACACACCAAAATTAGGCGGCTAACTCTGTGAGCATTAAGAATGTCTCCTGCTGGCAGTTTGCCAAATGTTTCTTCCACTCCATTTGGTGCATTTTGTTTGCGTTGATGTGTTCTAGGCCATGCTGAAAGATAGGAAGCTCCTACGGGCATCATCACCTCTGGCTCAGACGGCTCTCTTGGAGAAAACACTTTTAAACAGTCAGGGAGTTGACTTGTGCCTAGTTTCCTCATCAGTCATATGGACCAGTGTAAAACCTTGTATGTGTATCCACTACTTTGGCGTTACAGTCGCAAGCATAGCATTTCACATGAAATTCAAATCCCCGAAAACACAATAAGGCAAACAATGGAGAAGTGCTAGGAATACAATACTAATTTGCATTTACCCTTCAGTGACTTCCGTCGAGCGTTTGACAGTGTGAATAGGAAATAGATGCTCCACGCACAGAGTGGTTTTGGTGTTCCAGAAAAGTTGATCATATTGGTTGTAATTACACTGAAAGAATCCCAGTGGAAAGTTTTTCTAAGGAGTAGAGTTAGTAGAGCCTTCAAGATGACATCTGGAATAAGACAGGGGGAAGCACTGTCAGCTGCATTATTCAAATTAGTTTAACAATTAGCAAAGAAAGAATTGAAAACTGTGGAACCATTGTTCATAAATCCAAACAAGGATTTGCATATGCAGATAATATAGCTCTCAAAGTACGAACTGTGGATGACCATAAGGAAATGTTCAACGCAATGGAAAAAATTGGTAATGCAATGAAATGTCAGAGAAGAAAAGACCAAGTATATGGAAATGTCTTCACTACCTAAGAGACGTGCGCTACAAAACGTAAACATTGCGAACTATGAGTTTGAGAGCATCAAAACGTTCGCTTATCTTTGAGTCCGTGTAAGTAATGAGAATAAAAATTCCAGTGAGTCAACCAAAGGGTGATGAACGGCAACGAGGTATATTTTACCTCTCCTTAAATCAACCTTATTGTTAAGAAAAATAAAACTGAAAATAGTTAAGACACTCATAAGACCTGTAGTCGTGTGGAGCCGCGACATGGGTCCTTTCTAAGATTGACGAGGAAATACTTTGGAAATTCTTCTTGGAAATACTTTGGAAACTTCAAAAGAGAAATAATGAGAGTTTATGGTGCATTGAGAGAGGGTCAGAGAAAGTGGAGAATCAGAGTGAACTGGGAGATTAACGATACATTAGGAGGTGAAGATGTAGTGAGGTTCTTCAAGTCATTGCGGCAGGCACGGCTGGGACACACATGAAGAATGTGTGAACACACTATGCCCATGCGACTGTTGCACACTGAGATGGAAGGATACTGTGGAATCGGTGGCTGCAGGATGTAGAAGAAGATCCTAGGACCATGAGAGTTGTAAGATGGAAAGAGATGTCTAGATGGTTACAATGCTGTGTATATTACTTATTGTGTGCAACAAAGGTGTTTATTCAGCAAATTGAAGACATCATTACATTGTACGTCGTTGCCGAGACGCGAGTGTGTGATGTCACGGAGTGGACAGTACCTGTCTTACCTTGCATGACGTGCGCATGTTTGCTTTATACTTTGTGGCAACTCGAAGTAAAAACTATCTATCATCTGCATAGCTTATTCGTAATCATGTCTGACGTAAGCAGTTGTAGCAGCAGCAAGGGGGCGAAGCGTAAACACACAACATTAACTATCGTAGAAAAAGTGGAAGTGTAGAAAAAAATTTGATTCCGGCACATCAGTGACGTGCGTGTGAGATATGTACTCTGCTGGATCTTCGAAAATCTATGACATAAAGAAGCAGAAGGAGAAGATCCTCAAATTTTTGTGTGAAAGTGACACTAAGAAAGGAATGGCGATAAGAAAATCCATGAAGCGTCTAGTGCCGATTTAGATTGCGTACTTATGCAGTGGTTTTGACTGCGTCGAAGTGAAGGGCTCAGTATTTCAGGCCAAATGTTAATGAAGCAGGCTAAAATATTTCATGCAGAAATGAATCTCACAGTTCCATGTGATTATTCAAAAGGGTGGCTTCAAAAATTCAAGAAAAGGCATGGCATATCGTTGTGCGCTGTGGGGGAGAGAGACTATAAGCGGATCCTGAAGCAGCTGACGACTTTGCTGAAGAGTTTTCGAAGTTGGGAAATAGTGAGAGCTTGCATCTTGAGCAGATATATAATGCTGATGAAACGGCATTATTTTGGTGTTGTTTGCCGAAACATACATTGGTCTGTGAAGATGAAAAGGTCATGTCTGGTCAAGGACAGAGTGACAGTGCTAGCATGTTCTAATGCTGCAGGGACTCACAAGTTCAAATTATTGGTTATAGGAAAAGGCAAGAAACCAAGAGTTTTCAAAAATGTTAAAGTGTTTCCAGTGGTATACCGGGTAAGTAAACGCAGTTGGATAACCTCAGATATTATTACGGATTGGTTTGAAAACCATTTTGTTACCGAAGCTCGGTGTCATTGCAATGCTTCCGGTTTAGACCCCAAATGCAAAATATTGTTAATTCTGGACAATTGCTCAGCTCATCCAAAGGCAGAATTGATGACAAAAGGCGATGTAACGGTCATCTTTTTACCTCCAAATTGCACGTCTATGACACAACCCCAAGATCAGGGAATATTGAGATCGCTAAAATGTAGATATTGATCAGATTATATGAAGCAGTTCGTGACAGGTATTAATTCAGGTAAATCGGTGATTGAAGTGATGAAGGAGTACAACCTAAAAGATGTAATGTGGGCACTTTCACGAGCATGGAAGTGTATCCCACAATCAATTTTAAAACACGTGTGGTTTAATTTGTGGCCAGCTTTACGGTTTGATGGAGACAAAGAACGTATTTATTTCAAAGGTTTTCAAGTTTCCGAGGAAAAATGTATGATGCTAGAGTTAGTTGAATATACAAACAGCATCAATTACCCGGAGTTGAAGGAAATGGAAGAGGGAAATGTGCAAGAATGGATCGGAATTGATCACGACATGGAAGTGATAATTCGGAGAGTGAGGATGACGACGACGAGCCAGAAATCGCTCAAGAAAGAGTGAAAATTGATGAATGTATTCACCATGCTACCAGGCTCATATAAGGTTTGGAGCAGCAAAGTTTTATCAGCGAACAGCAGATCATGAACCTTTATATACTGCAAAGCCAACTCATCTGTGAAAAGTCGAGCCGACTAAAGCAAATGACCATTGTAGATATGTTCATAAAGGCAACCAAGGATGGACAAGAATCTTCCTCCTCAGTCGCTCCTGATGTATCGATGGATAGCCACACAGATGGAAGCACCGGTAGCACTGAGCGTAGACGGCACGACGTGGACAGCATGAGACAGCTCATTGAATCATATTAAACACAGGGGAATAAGGATTGCAAGGAAATTTGGAAGCGATGAAAAATTTTTATTTATCTATTTTATATACTCTGATGTGCAGCAATATGTTTATATGCATTCCTTTCACTCAGCCGTTTTGCGAAACTACCGGTTGACTGATTTTGTTTTTGTGAATTTAGAAGAAGTTTATTTCTTATTTTTTTTCGAGTTACTCGTGGAATTATACAGAATTTATTCAAACTTAATTGAATTTGTTATAATTTATCGAATTCCCTCATTAAAAATATCGCGGACCCCATAATTATGCTGGTTACTACCACAGCACCCGTAGTCCGGCAAAATCCCTAATCCGGCATCGCTCGAGTCGCGACGGTGCCGGATTAAAGGTGCTCAACTGTATACCCATTGTCCCACATGACGCCTGCAGATTTTGGATCACATTTTTGTGTAACAAAGTGCGTCTTATTGCCCGCTAAATATAGTTTTCTTGGCATGTTTGCAATGCTAAATGTACTCCATTTTCTCATCTGAGATGGTGTGTTCTTTTTGGTGAAATATAAAATTATGGTCTGCTCTTGGAGTTGAAGGCCTTCATCATGTCATCAGTGGAAAACAATTTGAAAATGTGTCCTTGTAAGCGATTACGTGTACTTGACTTGAATGTCTATTTATTGCAGGTTCTCCGTTCTTTAACATTCTCTGAATATTTGCTGTACACTTGTGTGATAAATGGAGAGGTTGAGAACACTGCAGTTGATTGTAAAAAAATTGCCAGACTGAGAAAGGCTAAGGAGACGCAGAAGATGAGTTGTAAATAACCATTTGACCAAGTTCATCACTATTTATTATACTTGAAGAACTTCAGTGGGAAGGTTTATTGTGATTGTTTTCAATTTTGTTAAAATTAAAGTACTTTTAATATTGACTATGGTCATGTTTATTTTTCCTCTCATCTTTTAATGAAATTGTGATTTGTGGATCAACCAAGGGAGAAAGCGCATGCCTAGAGCATCACGGAATTAGTACAGCTGAATCAAAG
Organism: Ceriagrion tenellum; assembly: GCA_963169105.1. NCBI lineage: Eukaryota > Metazoa > Arthropoda > Insecta > Odonata > Coenagrionidae > Ceriagrion > Ceriagrion tenellum. Next base: position 119,099,125 of record OY720644.1, read on the forward strand.
TCGACAAAAAAAAAGAGGGCAATTGATGACTCATTTCCACCCGAGGGTCCAAAAACAACCTCCTGTAGAGCAGTAGTTGCGAATGTGTTCTTCATGTAGATGTTGTGTCATTTCATCCTTCCCGTGCAAATCCTGTTGTTTTGATGCTACCTATCTCTTGGTAGAGAACCTAGCCGATGGAAATGTCACATGGAACACAACCCTTGGGTAGTCCAGTTCCCACCCTGTCATCTGTCAGGTGCTATAAGTGAATGAAGGCCATATATGCGATAAATTTTATTTGTGATTAGTAATTCACCAGCTTGTTTGCTTTAATAGAACAGCTGTTAACTGGATTATCACTCCGTTCACGCGGAGACCCGGTGGTTTAGTGTAAACCTCACGTGGCCGGTTTTTGGTGGGAGGGACCAGGTTCCCTGGTGGTGCGTTACCCAGACCAGGGGAGATCTCCGGTCCTTTTCAACTTTTGTGTGAGGAAATCAAATATTCAAATCTCCCCTTGTCATTAATTTGTTCTAAATGTAAGTAAATTCTTGTGGGCTATTCTTTAAAAACTTTAAAGTTTACAAAACTAAGAGCTTTGAAATATGTATCTACAGTAAGTAGTTTGAATTGGTGACAGATAGCTAAAAAGTTACAGCCATGAAAAAGGTGCAAAAATTTCTATGGTTGATTTTGAGTTCATGGAACATTTTTGCACCTTTTTTAAGGCTGTAACTTTTTAGCTACATGTCACCAACCAAAAAGTAGATACTTAAATCAGAGCTATTAATTTAGTTCATTTTTAAATTCTTACAAAACTGCCCACCAGAGATATCTGGAAGATAACAAAAACTTCTAAAGTTACCGTTACGGTGATGAAAAAATAAATGTTTGCAACATCAAATTGTTCCCAACTTCAAAGTATTTTGGCATTGAATTATGATGCAAGGTAATTAATCTACCTGTATTAGGTACATGGCCGAACGTATTTTACTTACATGTAGATTCTTGGATGGACCCGTATTTGAAAGGAGTAAAATACAACAGGTAAAACTGTTTAACACACATTCATTATACAAATTTTATTTTAATGTACATTGATATTCATTCATACTTCATATTGAAACATGCTTCAGAAATTTCTTACAACTTTTTTTAGGTATGTGCCACTGATTTTCCCAGCCATGGCATCATCACACATTAATTGTTGATAATTTATCTTAAGTAAATTAACCAGTATGGATTTTCACATATGCATCTTGATTCTATTTAAGATGCTTGTAAATCAAACTAATCTGAAGATTTTCCATGTTGAAGATGATATTTCTACATATCCCTCATATAATAGTGGTGCATGAATTGTGCAAGTGGCCACTTCAGCAAAATACTCGATTACTTTGAAACTAATAACGACAAGCACTATGAGGGGCAGCCTTTTTGTAAGTAAGTTATCCCACCAGCCATGAAAGGGGAAAAATATTAGCATAAATTCATTTAATTAATGGGAAAATTTTAAGTTCTCAGAATAGAAATATGTTCTTAATTTATGAATGACAAAAGAACATGATTTTCCAAAAATTAAAACTCGAATCGAGACAGATTTTGATGTGCAGGCACACCACACTTTACAAAAACTCTCATCGTAACACGATTTCTGTTATTACATGACATGCATATTGTGAATAAATTCACAAACCACCATCAAATTGTCTCGTTTTCACACAGATACCTGCTGCTGATGTGGGATGCCCTTCCCAAGAATGGAAGAATGCACAAGGGAAACCATCAAAGGTTTTAATCTCACATTTCTTAAGTGAAGCCTCTATTAGTGAATGCAATTGGAATGAAGGAGGAGTGACAGGGCCGCCCACAGGGAGGATGTATGGCGCAAGTTGCGCCATAGAAAAAAATTTTGGGGGGGCATAAAAAATTTGGGGGGGTATTCTTAAAATGCATGAAGAATTCACTATATGTAAATATTTTTATCTTTTTACAGTAATTTATATAGGTATTGAAACGATAAAGTGTAGTTTAGTAAAACATCGTGAAGTTGTTAGAGAATGATTCAGCCAGGCGAAGGCTTCTTTTATTTCGGTCGCGTCTCTCTATACTCTTCCTTGGCTACCGCACCACACCGTCGTCGAGTCCACCATAAGATCCCCGAACGCAATCCAGTAGCGTAACTGACACAGCATCCCTCCAGTCTTATTCCCGCCACCTCCTCCCAACATCTGCCTACGGGTCACCTCGCAGTACAGTCAAAATGCTTAGACTTACGGATCGTGCATTCACTGCACGTTACCTTTCGAGGTGATTCTTTACCACCACTTCCCCTTAGTCGACAACCGTTTGCATTCGTCTCAACTAGAGATGGGCGCCGCGCCGCCGGCCATGCAAGGCACGCCGCCGCCGCCGAGGAAAAAACTACGGTGCGCGGCCGCCGTTCATTTTAACGGCGACGGCGCGGCGTGACTTTTTTAATACCAAGTCCTACTGTCGACAAAGTACTTGCTCGAGACCATGCGTTTTGGATTGATTTCCGCTGTCACGCTAGGTCGTCTTGTCAACCTTTCCTCTCCCTTCCCACTGCAAGTCTCGTATATACTCTCAGCTGCCTGGCTGAGCGGACATACGAGGTTTCGATAGGTTTTATTTTGCACCAGAGTTTGGCCCAACAAAAAAAGAACGTAGGTGAGGCATAGTGAAGAGTCAAGAATACGCAGGAAGAAATAGGTGCGAACTTAAAAAGAATGGAGTGGATGGGTATATTTCCATAAAAATTGCATTTTGCTCGATTCCTTGGGACTAGAGTGGTTTTAATCCTCAGGATAACATGTTTCGGTCAGGTTGTTTTAAACTGAGGGTAAATTAGAAAGTATAGACAAACAACATTTGTGTTCCAACTAAAAATGTGACTGATTTAAGATTTCCCGGTGTATTATATTAAATATCTTTCTCGGGCTTATTATTATGTTATTATTATATTATACTTATATTATGAAAACATTACCCGGTGCGAAGCCCGAGAAAGATATGTAAATAAAAATGTGAAACTAGGACTGTAGCATTCGTTTATTTTTTGCCCAAATAAAATATCCTTCACAAGTATACTAAAACTCGCCTCTTAAAGTGCGGCTGGATTGTGCTATAAAGTTGTTCTAAAATCAACATAAATTGTGTGATTCCGCAATAGCGTTAAGGGACCAAGGTCCTTAAAATTGAAGTAGCAGTAGTCACACATTAACAACCTTTCGCGCACCGAGGTCCACCTTAAGAATTTCAAATGCTTGATAGTATGTCAAAATCTGTTCCTTGTGTCGTGAAAAAAAATCTCAATCATCTATCAAGCTGCGTAAGTGAACCGAATATCAATTAATAATATATTCACTACATTGTCAGCATTAGATCCAAGTGATCTTATATGGGCTCTCTGCGTACCGAAAAGTTAGGGAAATTCTTACCCTGTAATTTCTCTAGCGATATATTTTCCCCGTTTTTTCCCTTTGGTTTCTGTAAGGAATATCTGCTGTGCTGGCTGGGTATTTAAACCTTAAGTCGAGAGGGCTACTGGCATGTTAGTGGTTGCGCGCGGTCTAAAAAACTGTATTGACAAAATTTGCAAAATGATTATTTGAAAAAATATTTTGTGAAATTTTACATTACATTCACATAAATTATCATTATAATACTTTTATGTTACTTAGTTTTTATACCTAGAATGTATATATTTGCTTGACGGTAAAGTTGAGGTAGAATTATATTGAACGGTACGCAATATTTAATAGTTGAAAATTAAAAGTAGAAAGCGCAAGTTTTTCACAATATGAAACGCATTAAGCCAGTGTCCCCGGGTAATTTTTTTTCTTAAATTTATTCATGAATTGAGTTTCGTGAACTGTTGGACACCATGTTCCACGAGCCAGAAAAATTCATGAATTGGGCACTGATCGGCCGAGGGCCGAGAAGAGAAAATTTTGTGCTGTCATCAATAGTGTATTCTCTGTAAGAAAAGAACACGCAGAGAAGATATTTTTGCGAGACCTACAAGGTACAGTATGGAATAGACTCGCCTATTGCTTCAATTTCCCGGGAATAACTTTAGCCATACGTATAAACCAAAGGAATTGCAAGAGCAATCAAGAATTTTTCAGAAGAGTTTCATGAAGAATTTTTCAGTTTCGTACATACAGAAATTTACCGGAAATTGGCGTGCCCATACACAGTGTAACTCTGAGAGTATTAATGAATTATTCATGAATAAATTTACGACAAAATTTACCGTAGGACACCGGCTTTAGAAATAATTTATCATCCTCCCAACCTTGTTGTTCTTCCTCATCGTCCTTTTCACTATCTCCAGCTTCAGCGAAACCAAGAAAAGTTGAGACAGAGTGCTCTCTGCAAATACATTTAGAAAATATTTCACTGAGTGTTCTGCCTTTCCCATTCTTTCTCATTAGCAAAACACGCATCTTTCTGTGCCCATTTCCCCCTCTGTGTCGCCCCTGTGTAATACGCTGAGTCACGCTGTTCCCCATTGCCAGTCACTCTCTTAGGCAGATTCGTCATGTATCATATTTGCTGTCGGCAAAACACTAATTGAGTCACTGTAGCGTCAATCAATAGGAAAATTGACGCTGTACAAAAAAAAGCCCCTTCCGATCATGCGGGAAAGATGAATGCATTTTTACGAGATGGTTCCATCAATTGCGAGATAAATTAACGTTTTGGAATTCGTACATTTGAGTTACCACGCAGAGCATATAAAATCCTTCAAAGTATATATGGTTGTAAATGAGAAGGACAATGTATACAATAAGTAGCTTAGCTGAAAACTTACTGGCTACCACCACCAGTTAAATCCTCCGGAAAATTAGTAAATTAATCAATTTATGTTATCTCAATATTTGTGAGAAAAAAATAATTGGTACGAACATTTATGATCTCCAACACTAACTTCAAAAGACTTCAAAATTGGTTTCTCTCATTCACGAAATGAGACTGACTGGATAGGGGCCGTTCAACTATTACGTAAGACGATTTATGCCATTTTATACCTCCCCCCTCCCTCTATGTAAGACGAAGTAAGATTTTCCAACCCTCCCCCCTCTGTCTTTCATATGATGTTAGATATTTGTATCTACTCATCGTTAAATGCTCGCTTTGGTTGAGTATGGCGGTAATGTAGCTAGCCAGTCAGGCGACAGAGTAGCGGTAAGATAACGGAAAATTCACCATTAACGAGCTCGATGTCACTGCTAAATTTCATTCGGAAACGATACAATGTTTCAAGATCTTACGTAAATAGATTCCAAGCCCTCCGCCCCATACATAAGGCAATGTAAGATGATCCCAAACCCTCCCACCCCCAAATACGTCTTACGTAATACTAGAATGGCCCCATAGGCATATCTACCCCCGCGGGTAGGGGGATGGAGAATACTCCCGCAGTATCCCTGCTTGTCGTAAGAGGCGACTAAAAGAGCGGGGAGACAACCCCGAAAACAAACCCAGAGCCAACAAGGGTTGAGCCCGGACAGTCTTGTCGATCAGCTGTCTGTGCGCGGCCACACCACCTGGCCTGCGATCCACCCGCATGTTTGCCGTGTGCGGAGGCCCGTAAGGAGGAGAAGGGGAACCTGGAGGGTGAGGTCTGTGGTTCCCAGCCGGGTGTCGGATGCTCGGTATGGACCAGGGGCCAATACCCCTCTTCGGCCCCGGATTCTGTGTAAACGGGCGGCCGGTAGCTAGCCACTCCCGGTCAATCGGCTTCTGTGGTTCTATGCTTTAGGGTGGCGAGTGCCAGGGAGGTGGGGGTCTGCGTAGGGCGGTCGGAGATGTACGGGTTTGGTGGGCCCGTGCATCGAAGATCAACCCGAAAAAGACAACCACCTCTAGGGTGCTATATCCCCTCAGGTAGCCCTGGCGACCGAACCGGTTTGCGGTGCGGCGTCCCGAATGTGTGCCTCCATGGTGGGTGGGGAGCCCGGGGGATGAATCAAGTTTAGGCATGGCGGATGAATTCCTTCCACCACCTAAAAGATCCCGTCCGGAAACGGGCGGGGGAGGTAATGTTCCCGGCTCTAGTCTGCGCTACTTAGTGATGAGGTGCCAGAAGGAAGGGGAGAGCCTGAAGAAGGTGTCTCCCTTCCTTATTCGTAAAGTATTGTCTGGTTCAGTTCCTGGGGAACTAAAATCGGCAAAGAAACTTCGCGATGGCACACTGCTCGTCGAAACGGCTACGAGGGCTCAAAGCGAGAAATCATTGCTTTTTGAAAAGTTGGGCGAAATCCCCGTTAAAGTCGAGGTGCACCGCACCTTGAACACCTGTCGGGGAGTGATTAGTTACTACGACCTTTTGTACGTTGAGATCGACTAGATCAAGCGGGAGATGGCATCTCAGGGGGTCACCGATGCTCGTCGACTCACTACAAAGCGCTCTCAATTAACCCGCATCAAATCATGTCCTCGTCTTTGTGACGAAGCGAATATTTAACCCACAACAGCCGAAAAACATTCTAATATAAACAAGAATAAATATCTCGCATACTAATTAGCGCAGAGAAAATATATTGACACCGTTGGATAGGCCTAATTAACCCACATCAAATGACGTCCTCACCTTTGCGACAAAGTGATCAATAAGCTCGCACCAGTCCGAAATGTATAATATCTAGCAACCCAGGAAAACGCCCGTATCATTCGCACCGATTGTTGTGTGCAATGTCTATACCGCGTCGATAACCTTGAGCTCCACTCAGGCATCAAGTTTCTACTCGCTCAGCTGCAACGCAATTCTTTTCACAAGTGCTTCCGCATTTCAACATTCCCTCTCCCCTTCCTTCTAGGTTGCAATATGCATCCTTTTGAGATGCAATGCATCACTCCTTTCAAGTAAAAGCACGTGTCAACCCAAGGACGTCATCATAAAGCATAGACATGTTCTAACACGTTCATAGTTGGAGGGGGTGTAAAAGAACAAACGAGTACATCTTTTAATCATATATGCAAGTATTGCAGGATGGGACAGGTTATGTCTCCTATTATATCCAGGCCTCTGATCCACGACGGGAGAGAACGAGGTACACGAGCTAGTCTTTCCCATATAGCTTTTAGAAGACATCGATGTTACTTATTAGAATGGAGTTATCAAATACCGACGTGGATAGATAAGTTAGCCACGCCCCCGAGATTTCTCTACGAATCATTGTGGAGGATGAAGAGATTGAGCCAACGGTCGAGCCATTATAAAGAGAATTGTGACAAATTTTTCTCATCTGACCTCTTCAATTAACCGTTGTGTAAGGATGCGAGACATACTTCTATCTGCAACTGCAGAGCTGGGCGGTGTGCATCAGCTCCGCGTCAGCAAAGTGAATGAGAACGTGAGAAATGTCTACGAAGTGTGTCTCCCCTCACCGCTGCTGGAGAACAACGATGAAAACGATCTTATCCTGCATATGAAGTTCGATAATAGATACTACGTTGAAGTGAAACACACGGATAAGATGATTGCTCTCGTGGGGCAGAGTATTAACTTTTCAGGCTTCCGGAATCCATCCACTAAAGTTATCGAGCGGTTCGTGTCCACAGTGAAACAGTTGAAACTCTCAGGTGAAATGTTGGAGAAAGCCATGAATCAAGAATCATCTATCGTATGCAATGTGTACGAAATTCATCATGATAACGTCATAGCGTGTGATAGTGCTTTCATGCTATCTTTACCAAAAGGGTTGCAATTAGTGGAACGCGATGGTGTTGCTAGTGCATAAAAAAAGACCCTCAGGATTGACCTGTGACGAACCAGATTGTGTGCGCCCAGTGACATTTACTACGGGACAAAAGTCAAGAATAAACTATGGGCAAACCAACGAGGAAAAAGGAGAATTTATAAAATTCTACTTTTTTACTCAATGTTGTACCTAATGATATTACTTTGTTCTAAATAAAAAACATTAATAAATGTTTTTTTGCTCTTATTTTTATTACTTAACTTTACCTCTAATGCAATAGAATCAGAAATAAAAGAGAGAAAATACAGGTTTACAAAAAATTTATTTTAAACAATAATAATATTTACAATATTATAAATACATCAACCACACATGGTTATTTATACATGGTTGGTTATATTGTTGACAAAATATATCGTCTCATAGTTCAATTCACCATCTCCACTAATATTATATTGTTCTTGCAATAAACGCCCTGCACTTATGATCGCATATAATTGTACCTCCATGCTCGTATTACATTTGTTCAAGTAACCATTCTCGAGTAAATAACTCTCAATACAATTATATCCATTTAATTGAATTTAATGAAAAAAGAGAGCATGGTAATGTTACATAACAGAAAAAAACTACTTACAAAAAATCTAATCCATCCATTGCAAAAGTATTTTTTAATGGTAATCACGTTAACAAATTTTATTTTATAGGCACCAATTTGCCAACTTGTGACAGTTTTTTCTTGCACATTGCAAATTACCATCCATATGAGCTTCAATTAAACATCCCCGATTCGTGGTCAAATTCTTAAGCGAGGGACAACCATGTAATTCTAGATTAGCCACGCAAACTCCCTTGGGAAGAGCGGTCGCTCCCTCAATGATGGCCTCCAAAGTGGTGGGAAGCTCGGCGTAAGAGAGGAATCCACTGTTGAAGGAAGTCTCATCGCAGTGCAGAGGGTCTTGAAACCGAAGCTTCTTCCCCCCAGCAACAAGTTTCCCATGTTTCTTGAAACTTCCCCAAAAAAGGCGGTTGGAATCGACGTCGATGGCTGCTAGCTTCGTCACGCCGCTTTGGTTGAAACTCACGGATGCCACGACCTGCATTCTGCGACTGATTCTTCTCTAATAATAACCTCCACTCCCCGTGCGCTGTATTTATTCTGGAACAGCAACGCTGGGCTCGGGGATGACATCTCGTATCCTCCGTCACCCCACCAAAGGTGAGTCGGAACAGCTCCAGGGTGCGGCAGTCGTTGAGGTGTGGGTTAATGTGATTGAATTTGATGAGGGATTTGTGTAACGATTGACCTAAAGATTTACTAACTGCATACAAGCAACAATATTCACCACAAATGTCGGAATGAAAGCTTTGTATCTGAATGCGATTGTGAGTGCAATTGAAAGGCTTTAAATAATCCAAAATTTTAGGAACAAAGGGGCTTAATCCGTACGAGTCGAATTATTCTGCAAATTGATTATATATGTAAATAGCTACCCAATGAGAACCTGGAAAACTAGCCGGATCTAAATTTACTACGAATATGCCATTTTTCGGTGTGTGTGGTAACTTGTTGGAAGGATCTACTCCACGAAATAATTCACCCAATCTATTACGAAATAGTCCATGGATTTGAACGCTATCCATGGCTAAACATTTGCGATAATCTTCCTGTTTTTATCAATTTCTAGTGTAGCATCATATTCAGCGAAGACCAAGCACGTCACGGTTTTAGCCAATTCGTTTGTAAATCTCGCCTCTTTTCTCACCACAACTGTATCCCCTTAACTAACATAGTCCTCGTTACCTGAATCGTCCGGTGTGAGGTCGAATATTAACATAAAATAACCGTGTCCAAACATATCGTAAGTGATTTGATTTCCCTTATCGTGATGCTTTATTCCACTGCCTGAGAAAATCGTATCATACGTTCGTGCCCAATACTTTTTACCGCTGAAATTGCATTCCAGTCCCTCCGAAGGAATCTGAACTCCGTTCACAAAGAGCGAAAAATTCTCGAGTGAGTAGTGAGAGTGCAAATGGATTCATATTCACATCACCGGCGCACGAATCGTTATCGACAATTGCAAATATTAGTGTGTTAGGTATTCGTCCAACGATTGCGTTGTCAATACTTAAAGTTCGATCGCCTGAGGGTATAGTGAACGCTTTCAATTCAGTTCGCTTGTAGTGATATTTAGCTTTGTCTCGTTGTAACACTTCACTTTGTGCTCCTGATATCGAAGGATTAATATCATGATGCAGCACGTGTAGCGTTGCGTCGTGTATTCGCAAAACCCCATCTTAAACAACCATTAGATAGAAAGCAGGTTTCAAGAGCATAAATCTAGTATTAATGCCTACGCCATTGAGTAGCAGCTGTGTTTGATTAAACCCGTCCACATGTAATTTACCATACAACTCTACTTTGCCACTACTCTTGAACCACGATTTTCGTTTCATATACCCGGCATTGTTGCTATCGGTCTTGTTAACATCATCCCCCGTGTCCAATTGCCAACCGACAATACGCAAGTGCGTTCTACTAGCGTCAGATCCATAGTTTAGAACGTTTTTTAAATAACATCTATAGTAATAATTATCCTCTGAAGGTGTGACAAGAGACCCATTGAAATAAACGTCACATTGATCGTATTAGTGAGAGTGAGTGTAGTGAGTGAATAGTGAGTGTAGAATATTATTCACTAAGCCCGGTTGATTAGTATTAGCATCGGTATAATCACTTAAATTTTTCTTGCAAATATTCACTTTGAGCTTGAGGTATATACTATTTAAATCTTGTACGGGTCGCCAGAATCTTTGATTAAAAATTCAATGACCGATCGATTGTCCAACGAAGATATGGGTTTGTAAGGCACCAAATGTTTGGATAGAATGTTGGTCTGTATGGGTGGATTAGGTTGGAATAAATCCAACGAACTCAGCATATGCTCAGCCATTATGAAAAAATATCTCTCGGCGCGACCTTCTTCGCTCTTCGCCCTCTCGTTGAATGCGGTTTTTCTTACCACCTCGTGGTTTTACTTAAAGCAAGCGAGGACGTTTTGCTATCCTCAATCTCCCCCTTCTTAACAACTTTTCCTCGGCCTTACGCTTCAAATTCTGTCCTGTCTCGTTTAATCTATTACGTAATATCTCCTTAACCGGTTTGGTGCCAAGTTCGCCGAGGGCAGCCGCTCCCGCGCTCGCGATCTCTTTCTCCAGTCTTAAGTCCACTAAATAGTAATGGTTTTGCAAAACGCCAGAGGCCGGTGAGAAAACTCCCAATACCCCTCCCCTTTTGCTTGCAATGCGACGCCCACCTCTCCTTCCACCTGTCTTGCATAGTATGCATAATAAAGATCCGCTCCCGGAGCCATCTCGTTGCTTAATGACGAACTAATCGAAATTACTTCTTTTTTATAAAATGTAACACAACTATTGAAGATTGTATCCCACTATTAAATGGAATAGCCTCACCGAGTTTATCGGTCATTAAAATCTCAACGCTTTCAATGCTGTTCTTCTCGACGGGGTAATAGAAAATCGGATTGAATACTTGATATCCTCTAACTCTAGTATTGACTATACGTAAACGGCGACTCGAGGAATCGCCCACAAACTGAGGCTTAATAATGTCGGTGTACACGTATGTGTTTTTAGGAGCAGGAGTTATACTTCTCCCTCGTTTACCACTCGATTTTGAGAAAGTTGCTTTAACATTGCTGAATATATTTTGTACGTTTGCATCATCAACTTCATCCGTCAGCCGAATCAGGAAATACGATAATTATCTCCATTCCTCTTTTATCTTTTTTGTCCTGCGCTACAAAAAACCCTCTAAAGATATTTTAATTAAGTCTCCGAATGAGTCATAGACACCTGATGGTAGTGAATATGTGACGCCCTTTGCTCTTATTATGACTGAGTCTGGTAAACGTCGTTTGATTACACCTACCTCACCATCTCGTATTGCTAATTCATCAACAGAACGAATAATATTGTGTGTATCCCTTATCCTGCGGGGGGTAGTAGTAAATGTCGAAGCAAAGGCAAAACATACGCTTCCGTATGTTTCTTGCGGACTCTCGAAGAAAAGACCTTTTTCTATCGCAATTTTGACTCGACCATCCCCGGGTCCACCTTCTTCCCCTCGAACTATCCCATCCTCGCTTTGAGTCCTGTTATCTTTGCGAGTTGGAGCTCCCTCTTCTCCTCCAACTAAATGGGTTGGAGGATGAGCAGGACCTATCTTTTCTACTACACTACCTTCATCATTGCCAGTTGGAGCTCCCTCTTCTAAATCAATTAAATGGATTGGAGGAGGAGCAGGAGCTATATCCTCTAAATCAATTGACGGAATCGAGATCTCCTCCAAGCCTACATGCCACTCATCATTCTCTAAATCGATACGATGAGCGAGAGCTATCGCTTGGTAACGTCAAGTAAAACTCGTTCATAATGTACGCAAGGAAGAAGCCGCAACCCAAGAGTTAAATGATTTCGGATATCCTTCCCACTTTACAAAATATTCGAGATTGGGAGCGCTTCCTCTACGCCTCAAAATCTTCTCGATTCTGTATTCCGTCTCTGCGGAAACGTTCACCTTAACTAACTCTTGCGCGTAAAAACTTCCGCTTATATTCTCACCATTCATATCCTGCAACTTGTAAGTTGGTGTTTCTCTTGTACTATCTATGTCTACCACTCTACATATTTCTCTGGTGTAATTGGCAAGGTAACCTTTAGCGAACGGAAGCCGCTCTTTGCTAATCCTCACGTGATCATCGAATTTAAAATTTGTATACTTTTTCACTCCAGCTGACGATCGCAAACACATTCTTTCGCATTCAAACGCAAACGCATTATTCATGAACCTATAAAAGTCCTTTGTAAACTCATTAGTGGCTAATTTCCTTCTTTCAGTATTCAAGTCGATGTAAGACTTTAACCACGGTGACTGACTAAATTGAATAATTCTGTGTATCTTTGTAGGTTTAAGTCCGAGAGAAATAGCTTGTTTCAGATTTACGTAGTGAATTACATATTTCGTTTTGTTCTCAAGAGTTGTTAGTAATTTTTTGTGTTTTCCACCCGGTGGAATTTTGTTTTCTGGACACAGCGGTATGTCCGAGTGCTCGTCGTGGAGTATCTAAGGATATGTCATGTCTGCTTCGATAATATAACCTGTCTCACTATCGTCTGGAATTTGCTCGATTTTACCGTTATCGATTTCCTCATGAGTAAGCCATTTGAAATTTGCGAAAGGTAGAGGTCTCGATAGTGCCCAATCATACAAGTTATTCGAGGACATTAGTAATTTCGACTCCGCGTCTGAATCGTACTCGTTCATGTATTTATTATTAGATGTACAGAATCTTTTAGAACACTGAGAAATACCACCTCGAATTCCTTTCTCGATCATCAGCACCATGTCGTAATCTGTTAAAATTTCGAGCTCGACTTTGGTATGTTTCAGCATCGCATCGAAAGTTAATCCTGGAGCGGTATAATACCAGGCTGGGTCTAACTTGTATGCACTAAAATATACGGATCTTAAATTCTCAAATACGTCCGCTAGAAGTGTGACGTCACTTTTCAAGTATGCGTCGCTGTATTCTCCCAACGTTTCGCATTCGAACGAGCTCCAAACATTTTTAGCATGTTTATAGTCCTCGTCTGAAATTTGTTCGTTTGTTAAACAATTAAAAATTTGCATCTTGTCAGGTAGTGAATACTCATCGAGTTTTTCCAATGAATCGGTATAATCGTAAGGGTACACTCCCTTACGAGCGACTACGTTTGTCTTTTCGCCAAATATCGTATTAGTGTATTTAAACTCGGTTAAATTTGCAACCAGTGAAGCTAGCGATGCTGGCATGAAGTGGTACGTGTCTATGAATCTGATGCTGAAATTGCTTTCGATAGCCTTTGCAAATGATATGTACTTTTCCTCGGAATTGGTGATTACGAATATTTGTCTATCATCATAGATTAGCTCACGTACGATGAAATGACTATCGTACGATGATAAGTTATGAATAAAAACAGGCAAAAAATTTGGCATTTTGTAGTGCAAGTTACAGAAATAGTGCGCTGCACCCTAAATTTCCCCGTCAAGTGATCATGATCTCGTACTGTGTCTTCGTTCAACTCTTTTTCACAAATGTGACATGTGGTGCTCTCATAAAAAATACTTTCTTCTTCTGGGGTGGGAGGATTCATCAGTACGGTATTTTTATACAACGCTTATATTTTTTTGGCCTCATCTTTGATGCATTGAATGAAAAGACTCAGCGCGTTCGGTCCCCGATACAATTGTGGTTCCGGACAACCTTCCGGTGTGATCACAATGTAGCAGAAACTGTTCATGTTTTTGAATCGCGTTCGGGTATGATGAGACATCTGAAGCTTCGCAAGTGGAGATATTCACGAGGAGGCATTCAAAGTCTGCGTAGATGGTGAATGGAACATGAAAGGAATATTTTACATGTGTAAATTTTAATATTTTATCGTTCTCGTCAGGCAACACGATCTTACTCGGTGCCCCCGTTCCTCTGCACAATTGTTCATGGTCTTCTAGTTTAGCATTATGATCTTAGTGAGTAAAACAACGTTTGCAAATGTATATTCGATTAATATTCTTTGTTATCTGAGAGTGAACTAGTCTACTGAAATCTTTAATCCAGCAATAGGGCGCCGTATGCTCATTCGTAATATATAGCTAGTCTCGGTGATCTGAACCCCTGCGGGTAGGGGAATGAAGAATACTCCCGCAGTATCCCTGCTTGTAGTAAGAGGCGACTAAAAGGGCGGGGAGGTGAAACCCCGAAAACAAACCCCCAGGCAGCAAAAAGATGCGCCCGGACAGTTTTGTGGGTCCACTCTCTGTGTGCGGCCATACCAGCTGGCCTGCGATCCACCCGCATGTTTGCCGAGTGCGGAGACCCGTAAGGGGGAGAAGGGGATCCTGGTGGGTGAGTTCTCTGGAACCCAGCCGGGTGTCGGAAGCCCGGTATGAGCCGGAGTTCAACACCCCACTTCGGCCCTGGATTCCCTGTAAACGGGCGGTCAAGATCTAGCCAGTCTTGATCGGCTTATCGACACGTTTCGATGGCGAGTGCTGGAATGACGGGGGTACGGCGGCAAAAGGTGTATGGGTTTGGAGGGCCCATGCACTGGAGGCCCCACCCGCAGCAGTCCCCCTAAACAATAATGCTATATCCCTTGGGTAGCCCTGGCGACCACACCGGTTTGCGGTGTGGCGTCCCGAATGTGTGGCTCCGTGGTGGGTGGGGAGCCCAGGGGATGAATTCCTAAATTTCATGGAGCCAGAAAATCTTCCTCCATCTAAAAGATCCCGTCCGGAAACGGGCGAGGGAGATATAACGTTTACCGCTTGTAGGCGGTATCTGATTATGGGATGTGCAAAGGACGGTGAGTCACTAACTAAGGTGTCTCCCTTCCTCATCCGTCGTGTCCTCTCAGCAGCTGTTACAGGCGATCTTAGATCCGCAAAAAACTGCGCGATGGGACCTTATCAATAGAAACGGCAAATGACGCACAAAGTTTGAAACTCCTTTCTTTCAAGCGTCTCCAGGACATTCCAGTTAAGGTGGAGGTGCATCGCACCTTAAATACAAGTCGGGAAGTAATAAGCAGCTACGACCTGCTGTACGTTGACGACGACGAGATAAAGAGAGAAATGGCCTCTCAGGGTGTAATTGATTGTCGTCGACTGAAAATGAAGCGTAGCGGGGAGCTGATTAACAGTCTATCTGTCGCGAAAATTTTCAATAACGTCTGCTAAAAGGGTAACATCGCTTTTTAGATATATATCACTATAATCACCTAGTGTTTCACATTCGAAAGATTCCCAAACATTACATGCATGAGTATAGTCAGTGTCGGAAATTCCTTCATTTGTTAGACGATTGTAAAATTTAGCTTTTTCTGGGAGTAAAGGTTCATTGGGTCGCTCGAGTGAATCACTGCAGTCGTATGGATATACTCCTTTTCACGACACTAGATGTGTCTTATCACCGAATATTCCTGTGGTATGCTTAAATGTTGTTAAGTTCGAGACCAGAGAAGCTAGAGAGGCGGACATGAATCGGCAAGTATCAAAGAATCGAACAGTGAAATTGCTATCGACCGATTTTCCAAGAGAAATATATTTCTCCTGAGTGTTCGGAATAACAAATATTAACTTATCGTCATAATCTAATTCCCGAACGATAAAGTGTCCATCTTAGGATGACAGATTGTGGATGAAGACTGGAAGGAAATTTGGCATCTTATACTGAATGTTGCAAAATGAATGAGCAGGTCCTCGGTACTTTCCGGTAAGATGATCGTTATCCCTTACCCTATCCATTTCTAACTCATTCTCGCAAATATTACAAACAGTTGCATTTTGAAACGTTCTTTCTTCTTCATCCCTCAGAGGGGTCATTGGGGCTGTATTTTTAAAAAGTGAAAATACTTTTTCCGCCTCCTCTTTCATGCATTCAATGAAAACACGCGCCGCGTCTTGTCCTCTATATAACTTAGGCTCCATACATCCGTCTGGTGTAATTATCATGTAGCAAAATCTAAATGGTGTATTTTTTGTATCTTGTGAGTAAACGAGGTGTGTGGATTAGGCTCGCAAGAAGATATATCTCAAGGAGGCATTCAAAGTCTGCGTAGATGACGAACGGAACTCTAAAAGAATGATTGATGTGTTTAAACTTAAAAAATCTGTCTTCTTCACTAGGCATAACAATTTTGGTAGGCTCACCCGTACCTCGACATAATTCTTTGTGAGCCTCGAGTTTTTCTTCATTATAATAATGAGTAAAACAACGTTTGCAAATGAATATTTTTTCTGTGTCTCGTTATTTGTGTTCGAATCAGTCTATTGAAGTTCTTGACCCAACAATAGTAAGCAGTAGAATCATTTGTAAAATAAAGTAATGCGCTTCCCCCGCCCCCACCTTTCTCACCAACGCGGTCCTCCTACGGGTTTTCCCCAATTCTCACCATAACCGCCACCCCTCACCTCTCTCCGGGTTCCCCCCCCTCCTAACACCCACTTCTTCCACCCCTCTCCAACCTCCCCCCAAATCCCTTCCAGGTATATATTTGCTTGAATTTTAAAGTTTTTTGTACTTGAAAATGACCTCTATCGAAACATGTACCAAAAAAATTAATCAGTGGAAGAAAACGAAGTTGTTTTTTCATTTGTGAATATCGACTTCCACATAGTTGAGCCTGATACCATTGAACCTCTTAACTCGAGTTCGAGCCGACGACGGATGTTCGACTGAACTAATAACAAACTGAAAGCGATCGAGAATAGTAAATGTTATACTTACCACAAATATGTCTGTTGATATCAGGCACGCGTGCACTCTGCAGTGGATGTTTCTCAGTTAAAAGTCAAGTTGAGAATGACTACTAAACTATTCTCAGCGGGGGCTTTTTATACAGTGAGAGGGTGATGCATTGCATCTCAGAAGGATGCATATTGCAACCTAGAAGGAAGGGGAGAGGGAATGTTGAAATGCGGAAGCACTTGTGAAAAGAATTGCGTTGCAGCTGAGCGAGTAGAAACTTGATGCCTGAGTGGAGCTCAAGGTTATCGACGCGGTATAGACATTGCACACAACAATCGGTGCGAATGATACGGGCGTTTTCCTGGGTTGCTAGATATTATACATTTCGGACTGGTGCGAGCTTATTGATCACTTTGTCGCAAAGGTGAGGACGTCATTTGGTGTGGGTTAATTAGGCCTATCCAACGGTGTCAATATATTTTCTCTGCGCTAATTAGTATGCGAGATATTTATTCTTGTTTATATTAGAATGTTTTTCGGCTGTTGTGGGTTAAATATTCGCTTCGTCATAAAGACGAGGACATCATTTAGTGCGAGTTAATTAGGGCTATCCAACGGTGTCGTTATATTTAATCTAAGTTAATTTGTCTGCGAGATATTCGAGATTGTTTAGAAGTCACGTGACTGCACCAGAACGAACATTCCTCACCTACTTAGGAGGATGGAGTTCGGTTTTTCCACTGTGTCGACATCGCCCAAGAGTTAGTACCGCGCACTCCTTTCCTTATGTGGGGTGAAAGGAAATACGATCGTCCTTACCATTGCAGGGTATGCATCGTTCATTACATGGACTATAATTTTTTTGCTATTTCATCAGCATGCAGAGTTCCGCTTAATCGTTGACATACTTTCGAAATCAGTCTTAGAAAACGTGATCTCCCACCACAACTTGTGACCGAATCACTCCGCGCACAAGGTACGTAGGAAATATCCCTCCACCGTTGCAGATAGTGCCTATCCAGAGAAGGATGAAAATTTCATAAAAATACTTAAAGGTACGGAAGAGAGTCACTTGTATCTCAACGTTCGATAGGAACTCCCCCACCAGACCTACTATCCACCGATCAGTGCTCCATAACATACCCACCATCTTCTGGAGCTTCGCAAGACGCTAAAATTACGGAAGTGTTACCTTTTTCCACAACTATGTACCAAGCGTCTAGCTTAAAGTCTCTAGCTTTAGCAGCACTAAAGTCCATGTATCTACCGAGCTACGCTTCTTTGAACACTTGGTTAACTAAAAAAAATAGACCAGAATTTTACACTATTCAAAAGTTTGTCTCCCGACTTGGAAATACTAAACGTGAATTCATGACTGGAAATTTGATTCCTGCTATAGATTAATGTACTGAACTTACTGCAGTTGCTGGACTTGTTCAATTTATCAATCGAGGTCAGGAGGTATGTGTCGACGATTATGAATTCTTTCTTCTCATGACTCTCGACCTTAAGAAGTTCTTTCGTAACCATAGCCATTATAAATCTATTCTATTTAGCATGATCCCTTTTGCTGTTAGGAAAAAGTGTCACGTTATTACCAGTAATAATGGAACTTTACTAAGCCTGTGTTGGAGTTGCTATTGGTCTTTTCAAACATCAATTAAGGATGTAGAAGACTGAAAAAATATTATCTAATCATGATGTAGTTTTTGAAGAACATCACTATATTATAACGCGCGTCGATTATCTCATTTCAGAGTTTATCCAAAATTACAATTGCTGGTGTGCTAAATGTACTACTAAACCTCTTTTGCTCTCTGAACGTTGTCATGTATCTCGTCATATTCAATTCAATATACAAGGTTGCTGTGCCAGAGTTAAGTTAAGTTTACTAGAAAGCCAGTGTATGTTAAAGGTGTAGTCCTAAGCAAAAGAGATCTTATCCTAAGTTGCTGAATCGGATGATTATACATAATATTTTTTTCATGCCTATCATTCTCATTTCAGGACTAGACCATTTTTTACCTAACCATGTCTTCCATTAGCAAAATTCAAAACAATTTTAATTTAGGACGCTCCGTTACCTCGGAAGAACTAAAACAGGGGCTGACGAGCATTTACGAAAAAAGTATTTGAAAACGAAAGCATAGATAACATAGAAACTTACCATAAAATGAAAGATGCGTTAGACAAGGCAAAGGGTAGAAAATTTCGTACTTACTGCGAAATCTATTATAATATAGACGAGGCGAACCCACATGAAAACACGAACGCGCACAGGCTAAAAATTAACGAACAGATAGCCAGAGGATTCAACGAAATCGGGTCAGCAATCAGGTCTAGACTAAGGACGTTTTGGATTACTCCCGAGGAAGAGAATGAAGACGTTTCATTTTTACATACAATTCGAGAGCAGCTAATAGATAAAATTAAGGAACAGACAGTAGCTATCAACGCTATAAATTCAATCTCGTTTTAATATGCAAATTTCGGAAGGGTGAAAATGAGGAGTTGAATACCTCTTTTAAGATTATGAATAGAAGAGTCTTGCTGACCGATCAAGCAAACGAGATCGTAGACGAGACGTTTTCAAAACTTTGGAAAGAGAAATCAGATTTTCAAGCTAAGGGTTCGGGATGGTCACTTTCTTAGATCATGGGATTAGAATTCAGAATTAACAAGTACATTCCACTTCGAGGATCGACATACATCGATCTTCCAGCTAAGATTAAAAATATAAAAGCGATAATAAACGTGCAAAACAAAGAACAGTATTGTTTCAAGTATGCTATATGGGCAAAAAACATTCCACGAAATCCACAGCGAGTTTTAAACTACGATATCCAACGTGTCGTTCAGGATATAATTGGGCATGTATAGAATACCCGGTCGATTTAAAAGACATTCCAAAATTCGAACACAACAATATTTTGATCAACGTGTTTGGATTAGATGATAAAAAAACGTATATCCCATAAAAATCGTAGACACAGAGGTAACAGATCACCGAGTGGTAGTAGTAGTAGAAGAATTATTGTTTAAGGGTGCGTCGACTACTGCGGTCATTTCGCACCACTCGTCCATAGGTTATACCAGGTTAGTGTAATTGAAGCTAAATCGCTTTAGTACTATTGTGAGATAAAATTTCCATAACGTTGTATAATACGCATATACATATAAAAATTTATAATTTATTAAAAACGTTGATTTCTTTTAAAAACGCAATTACTCGGGTGAGGCGATCGGAAGAGTCACCTAGGATGTGTCCTAAGGTACCGTTGACCTTGTGTTTATCTCTAGAAGACCGGTATTTATCACACTCCGTCAGGATGTATCGCACACTGAGGGGAGTTGCACTCATCACACCAAGGTTGTCTTTTCTCTTCTGTGAAGAGTGGGTCAGGGCAGTGTGCCCTATCCTCAGGCGTGTGACTGCGACTTCTTCCCTACGGGTATTCCTGACGGAAGAGTGCCACACTGATACTACCGGTTTCACAGTCCGGAGCTTGATGTTATTACTCCCATGCCATGTTTTTTGCCATTTGTCTAAAATTACGCTTCGAAACATAGCCTTTAGGTCCTCCGCAGTCACCATGTTCCATATAATTTCTGGCATCTGTAATGCTTCCTTTGCAGCCTTGTCTGCGAGTTCATTACCAGCTACTCCCATATGTCCAGGTACCCACATAAAGGATATTTTAATTCCCTTGTTGGTGAGGGAGTGAAGAGCGCATTGTATGTCCATCCTGGACGAGATGGTGGAGTAGGTAATAGGCTGAAATGGACTTCACAGCGCTTAGAGAGTCTGTACAGATAAGGAAAGTACCAGAATTGCATTTTATATTTCCTAAGGCCGTCTTAATTGCGAGTAATTCTGCATTGTAAATGCTGCACCACGGATGGAGCCTCGTCTTAATGACTTTGTGATGCGCAGAGGACACTGCACAAGCACATGCCGAGACGGACTTCGATCCATCCGTATACACGGGGATGAAGTCCGGGTGGTTATCCAGGAATTCATAAAATAGGCTCTGGTATTCCTGGGACGTTAGAGAAGATTTCTGGTGCTTGTGCAGTTCAGTGTGGCACTCTGGTCGTGGAATGGACCATGGTGGGTATTTTGAATACCCAACAGGATACACCTCCGGCAGAGACATGTCAATACTGTCCGTAAAATCTTTAAGTCGAATACTTAGTGGCCTGCTCGTCCTTCTGTTAAAAATATCTAAAAACCTAGGTTTAAAAACGATATTAAAACATGAGTGTTTTGTCAATGACAAAATTTTCGACGCATAGCTACATGTCAGCAGCCTGCGAGTAGCCAACGGTGGCTCCCCTGCGTCCACATACAGGCTGTGGATAGGAGAGGTCCTAAAAGCGCCAGTGGCTAGCCGTATTCCTGCGTTGTGGACCGTTAACGGTCGCAGGTAAGACTCTCGTCCAGAAGAGTAGACGAAACACCCGTAGTCTATTTTTGACCGAATCAGAGAACGGTATAATAAGAGCGAGGTGATGCGGTCTGCGCCCCATGTTGTGTTGCTTAAAATACGTAAAATATTTAGACCACGGTGACATTTCTGGGCTAGATTGCGAATATGTTCCTGCCATGTCAGTGTCCGGTCTAAAGTCATCCCCAGAAATCGAACGGATTCCAGGAAAGGAAGATTACTTCTTCCTAAGCGTAACGGCGGAGCTATATGGATACCCCTCAATCTGTGAAAGTGCGCGCACACAGTTTTCTCAATAGAGAAACGAAGCCCATTTCTCTTTGCCCAGTCATTGATTTTTGTGACAGTTAGCTTAGTTTTCCTTGAAACGCTGGCTACTGTGGACGATCTGCAGAAGATTGCAAGGTCGTCTACAAATAGGGATCCCATTACCGGAGTTTTAATAGTCAGCTATGTCATTAATGGCAATTGCAAATAACGTGACGCTTAGAACAGAACCTTGGGGAACGCCGTTTTCCTGGTAGTAAAACTGTGAGTGGCTCTTACCTACTCTCATTCTAAAACCGCGGTTTGATAAAAAGTTCCGTATACAAATGGGTAGATTACCCCTAAAGCCCAAACTGTGCATTGTTTGTAGAATTTTCCTGCGCCAAAGCATGTCATACGCCTTCTCTAAATCAAAGACGACTCCAATGCAATGTTGGCGCAGAAGAAAGGCCTCCTGGATAAAATTATCAGTCCGTACGAGATGATCTATTGTACATCTACCCCGGCAGAAACCACATTGAATGCTGGAGAGAAGGTTTCGCCGCTCTAACCACCAAACAAGCCGGCGATTAACCATTCTCTCCATAACCTTACACAGGCAACTTGTGAGTGAAATGGGCCTATAATTCCTCGGGTCATTCTTGTCCTTCCCCTGTTTCGGTATCGGAACCACGACAGACTCCCGCCAGGACTGTGGGAAACTACCCTCAAACCAAATTTGGTTGAGGGTGTGAAGGATTTCCGCCAATGCACTCTTTGGCAAATTCTTTAGAAATACATTGTGGACATTGTCCATCCCTGGAGACGAATTCCGAGAGTCCGCAATGGCCGAGGCTAGTTCCCACAGCGAAAAGCTTTTGTTGTAATCAGCAATACCGTGCGTTTCTCGGAACGACAGAGATAATGCTTCAGAGCGTTGTTTCATATCTCTGAAGTCGGCATTGTCGTTGGCGTCGCTGCTGATTTCGGCGAATGTGCGACCGAAAATCTCGCAAATAGCGGAGGGAGAAGTAATCACTCGGTCATCGACTTTTAGTCCGGACACGCCGCATTACTGATTGGAGCCCGAGATGCTTCGGACCTTCCGCCATACCTGTGCAACGGGAGTCCTGTGGTTTACACCGGAAATGAATTCCATCTAGGAGGACTTCTTCGCGTCTTTCACAATTTGTAGGGATTTTGCACGAAGACGTCGGAAAGAGGCAAGATTGGTTTCCGTCGGGTACTTGTTAAAAATTCGTAGCGCTCGTTTCCGCAATTTAATTGCCTTGGCGCATTCCTCTGTCTACCACGGCACAGGAAGTGGACGGACGATGCCCGTAGACCGTGGAACGCTCATATTTGCCGCCTCTATGATTGCGGAGGTCAGAACTTCGACGTTTTGTGTTGCGTCACGAGTTGAGTCGTATTTGAACATAAAAGTTTCTTTAAAATTTGGCCAATCAGTTTTCTGAGTAAGCCATTTACTAGGGGATATATAATACTGGTTAAAATTCCCTTCTTTACGTATTAAAAGGGGAAATTGATCACTCCCACAGAGATCTGTATGAACGGACAGGTTAAGTTTCGTGTAAAGACTGCTTGAACGAATGGCAAGATCAATGGAGGAAAATTCTCCATTAAAAATGTTAAAACGAGTTTTCTCACTGTTATTAAGTAAAAGGAGGTTAAAATCTTGGTTAAAATTTGATAAAATCCGACCTCTTCTATTGCTCTGCCTCCGAGAGCTACCCCACAAAGGGTCATGTGCATTAAAGTCACCTAAAATCACAAAAGGTTTGGGCAATTGATGGACAAGATCCACGAGGTTGCGTTCAGTGACTGGTGCGCACTCTGGTAAATAAACGTTGCACAACGTTATGGGCTCCGATGCGTGCACAGTTACCGCCACTGCCTGAAATGGTGAATTCAGTTGTACCCGAGAGGTGTAAAGGGCCTGTCGGATAGCAACTGCCACTCCACCCTGGGCTCGCTGGCCGCTGGTGTCGTCATATCTAAAAACATTAAAAATTTCTTAAAATACCCATGTCCGTGATTTTAAAATGCGTCTCTTGGAGACAAATACAAAACGGATTAAAATCTCGGATTAAAATGTTTAACTCTTCCTTGTGACGATAAAAACCATTATAGTTCCACTGTAAAATAAAATTCATTAGAATACGTTAAAAAGTGAGAACTTAAATACAGCAGTCCGTCCGTCCGTTGAGAGAATCAGCGCCGAATACGGTTCTTTTTCCCCTTCTGTCTGGCTATCAGGATTTCAGAGTCAGACATTATCCTCCTCCATAGCCTCCACTGGGCATGGAGCCCGCACCTCGGTGGGGCCGGGGGGAGGGAGTTTTCTCACGCCTTGAGGGCGTGGATCCGGTGGGTTTCTTTAGGGTCTTTTTTGGAGAACCCGGGCAGTTATTTGTTTTTACCGGCTTTGTAGCCCTATCCGGCTTGGCTTGTTCCTATTTATGTGACGGGTTCTGTTCTTTTTTCTTTTCTGCTTCATTTGTTCTATTTGTATTATTTCCGGTGTAAGTTGGCGTTTTTGCAACAACAGCGTATGACTTAGAAAATGTTGGGGCTATAAGAGTTCGGAACTTTTTTCGTGCCTCCAAATATGGTAACTTTTCCACTTTTTATTTCCATTATTTTTTCTCCTCTTTCATTTTGGGACAATCACGAGAGTACACTGGGTGTACCCTCGCAATTGACACAGAAAGGTTCAGAGGTACACGCATCACCCTCATATTTTTCTTTGCCACAGCGCGGGCAGGTGGCCTTGCCCTCACATCTGGTGCCGATGTGGCCGAAGTGTTGGCGATTGAAACATCGCATGGGGCTTGGTATGAATGGGCGGACGGGAACCGATTCATAGCCAACAAATACCTTATCGGGGAGCGTGTCGCGCGAGAAGGTGAGGATTACAGATGTACTGTTAATCAGCTCCCCGCTACGCTTCATTTTCAGTCGACGACAATCAATTACACCCTGAGAGGCCATTTCTCTCTTTATCTCGTCGTCGTCAACGTACAGCAGGTCGTAGCTGCTTATTACTTCCCGACTTGTATTTAAGGTGCGATGCACCTCCACCTTAACTGGAATGTCCTGGAGACGCTTGAAAGAAAGGAGTTTCAAACTTTGTGCGTCATTTGCCGTTTCTATTGATAAGGTCCCATCGCGCAGTTTTTTGCGGATCTAAGATCGCCTGTAACAGCTGCTGAGAGGACACGACGGATGAGGAAGGGAGACACCTTAGTTAGTGACTCACCGTCCTTTGCACATCCCATAATCAGATACCGCCTACAAGCGGTAAACGTTATATCTCCCTCGCCCGTTTCCGGACGGGATCTTTTAGATGGAGGAAGATTTTCTGGCTCCATGAAATTTAGGAATTCATCCCCTGGGCTCCCCACCCACCACGGAGCCACACATTCGGGACGCCACACCGCAAACCGGTGTGGTCGCCAGGGCTACCCAAGGGATATAGCATTATTGTTTAGGGGGACTGCTGCGGGTGGGGCCTCCAGTGCATGGGCCCTCCAAACCCATACACCTTTTGCCGCCGTACCCCCGTCATTCCAGCACTCGCCATCGAAACGTGTCGATAAGCCGATCAAGACTGGCTAGATCTTGACCGCCCGTTTACAGGGAATCCAGGGCCGAAGTGGGGTGTTGAACTCCGGCTCATACCGGGCTTCCGACACCCGGCTGGGTTCCAGAGAACTCACCCACCAGGATCCCCTTCTCCCCCTTACGGGTCTCCGCACTCGGCAAACATGCGGGTGGATCGCAGGCCAGCTGGTATGGCCGCACACAGAGAGTGGACCCACAAAACTGTCCGGGCGCATCTTTTTGCTGCCTGGGGGTTTGTTTTCGGGGTTTCACCTCCCCGCCCTTTTAGTCGCCTCTTACTACAAGCAGGGATACTGCGGGAGTATTCTTCATTCCCCTACCCGCAGGGGTTCAGATCACCGAGACTAGCTATATATTACGAATGAGCATACGGCGCCCTATTGCTGGATTAAAGATTTCAGTAGACTAGTTCACTCTCAGATAACAAAGAATATTAATCGAATATACATTTGCAAACGTTGTTTTACTCACTAAGATCATAATGCTAAACTAGAAGACCATGAACAATTGTGCAGAGGAACGGGGGCACCGAGTAAGATCGTGTTGCCTGACGAGAACGATAAAATATTAAAATTTACACATGTAAAATATTCCTTTCATGTTCCATTCACCATCTACGCAGACTTTGAATGCCTCCTCGTGAATATCTCCACTTGCGAAGCTTCAGATGTCTCATCATACCCGAACGCGATTCAAAAACATGAACAGTTTCTGCTACATTGTGATCACACCGGAAGGTTGTCCGGAACCACAATTGTATCGGGGACCGAACGCGCTGAGTCTTTTCATTCAATGCATCAAAGATGAGGCCAAAAAAATATAAGCGTTGTATAAAAATACCGTACTGATGAATCCTCCCACCCCAGAAGAAGAAAGTATTTTTTATGAGAGCACCACATGTCACATTTGTGAAAAAGAGTTGAACGAAGACACAGTACGAGATCATGATCACTTGACGGGGAAATTTAGGGTGCAGCGCACTATTTCTGTAACTTGCACTACAAAATGCCAAATTTTTTGCCTGTTTTTATTCATAACTTATCATCGTACGATAGTCATTTCATCGTACGTGAGCTAATCTATGATGATAGACAAATATTCGTAATCACCAATTCCGAGGAAAAGTACATATCATTTGCAAAGGCTATCGAAAGCAATTTCAGCATCAGATTCATAGACACGTACCACTTCATGCCAGCATCGCTAGCTTCACTGGTTGCAAATTTAACCGAGTTTAAATACACTAATACGATATTTGGCGAAAAGACAAACGTAGTCGCTCGTAAGGGAGTGTACCCTTACGATTATACCGATTCATTGGAAAAACTCGATGAGTATTCACTACCTGACAAGATGCAAATTTTTAATTGTTTAACAAACGAACAAATTTCAGACGAGGACTATAAACATGCTAAAAATGTTTGGAGCTCGTTCGAATGCGAAACGTTGGGAGAATACAGCGACGCATACTTGAAAAGTGACGTCACACTTCTAGCGGACGTATTTGAGAATTTAAGATCCGTATATTTTAGTGCATACAAGTTAGACCCAGCCTGGTATTATACCGCTCCAGGATTAACTTTCGATGCGATGCTGAAACATACCAAAGTCGAGCTCGAAATTTTAACAGATTACGACATGGTGCTGATGATCGAGAAAGGAATTCGAGGTGGTATTTCTCAGTGTTCTAAAAGATTCTGTACATCTAATAATAAATACATGAACGAGTACGATTCAGACGCGGAGTCGAAATTACTAATGTCCTCGAATAACTTGTATGATTGGGCACTATCGAGACCTCTACCTTTCGCAAATTTCAAATGGCTTACTCATGAGGAAATCGATAACGGTAAAATCGAGCAAATTCCAGACGATAGTGAGACAGGTTATATTATCGAAGCAGACATGACATATCCTTAGATACTCCACGACGAGCACTCGGACATACCGCTGTGTCCAGAAAACAAAATTCCACCGGGTGGAAAACACAAAAAATTACTAACAACTCTTGAGAACAAAACGAAATATGTAATTCACTACGTAAATCTGAAACAAGCTATTTCTCTCGGACTTAAACCTACAAAGATACACAGAATTATTCAATTTAGTCAGTCACCGTGGTTAAAGTCTTACATCGACTTGAATACTGAAAGAAGGAAATTAGCCACTAATGAGTTTACAAAGGACTTTTATAGGTTCATGAATAATGCGTTTGCGTTTGAATGCGAAAGAATGTGTTTGCGATCGTCAGCTGGAGTGAAAAAGTATACAAATTTTAAATTCGATGATCACGTGAGGATTAGCAAAGAGCGGCTTCCGTTCGCTAAAGGTTACCTTGCCAATTACACCAGAGAAATATGTAGAGTGGTAGACATAGATAGTACAAGAGAAACACCAACTTACAAGTTGCAGGATATGAATGGTGAGAATATAAGCGGAAGTTTTTACGCGCAAGAGTTAGTTAAGGTGAACGTTTCCGCAGAGACGGAATACAGAATCGAGAAGATTTTGAGGCGTAGAGGAAGCGCTCCCAATCTCGAATATTTTGTAAAGTGGGAAGGATATCCGAAATCATTTAACTCTTGGGTTGCGGCTTCTTCCTTGCGTACATTATGAACGAGTTTTACTTGACGTTACCAAGCGATAGCTCTCGCTCATCGTATCGATTTAGAGAATGATGAGTGGCATGTAGGCTTGGAGGAGATCTCGATTCCGTCAATTGATTTAGAGGATATAGCTCCTGCTCCTCCTCCAATCCATTTAATTGATTTAGAAGAGGGAGCTCCAACTGGCAATGATGAAGGTAGTGTAGTAGAAAAGATAGGTCCTGCTCATCCTCCAACCCATTTAGTTGGAGGAGAAGAGGGAGCTCCAACTCGCAAAGATAACAGGACTCAAAGCGAGGATGGGATAGTTCGAGGGGAAGAAGGTGGACCCGGGGATGGTCGAGTCAAAATTGCGATAGAAAAAGGTCTTTTCTTCGAGAGTCCGCAAGAAACATACGGAAGCGTATGTTTTGCCTTTGCTTCGACATTTACTACTACCCCCCGCAGGATAAGGGATACACACAATATTATTCGTTCTGTTGATGAATTAGCAATACGAGATGGTGAGGTAGGTGTAATCAAACGACGTTTACCAGACTCAGTCATAATAAGAGCAAAGGGCGTCACATATTCACTACCATCAGGTGTCTATGACTCATTCGGAGACTTAATTAAAATATCTTTAGAGGGTTTTTTGTAGCGCAGGACAAAAAAGATAAAAGAGGAATGGAGATAATTATCGTATTTCCTGATTCGGCTGACGGATGAAGTTGATGATGCAAACGTACAAAATATATTCAGCAATGTTAAAGCAACTTTCTCAAAATCGAGTGGTAAACGAGGGAGAAGTATAACTCCTGCTCCTAAAAACACATACGTGTACACCGACATTATTAAGCCTCAGTTTGTGGGCGATTCCTCGAGTCGCCGTTTACGTATAGTCAATACTAGAGTTAGAGGATATCAAGTATTCAATCCGATTTTCTATTACCCCGTCGAGAAGAACAGCATTGAAAGCGTTGAGATTTTAATGACCGATAAACTCGGTGAGGCTATTCCATTTAATAGTGGGATACAATCTTCAATAGTTGTGTTACATTTTATAAAAAAGAAGTAATTTCGATTAGTTCGTCATTAAGCAACGAGATGGCTCCGGGAGCGGATCTTTATTATGCATACTATGCAAGACAGGTGGAAGGAGAGGTGGGCGTCGCATTGCAAGCAAAAGGGGAGGGGTATTGGGAGTTTTCTCACCGGCCTCTGGCGTTTTGCAAAACCATTACTATTTAGTGGACTTAAGACTGGAGAAAGAGATCGCGAGCGCGGGAGCGGCTGCCCTCGGCGAACTTGGCACCAAACCGGTTAAGGAGATATTACGTAATAGATTAAACGAGACAGGACAGAATTTGAAGCGTAAGGCCGAGGAAAAGTTGTTAAGAAGGGGGAGATTGAGGATAGCAAAACGTCCTCGCTTGCTTTAAGTAAAACCACGAGGTGGTAAGAAAAACCGCATTCAACGAGAGGGCGAAGAGCGAAGAAGGTCGCGCCGAGAGATATTTTTTCATAATGGCTGAGCATATGCTGAGTTCGTTGGATTTATTCCAACCTAATCCACCCATACAGACCAACATTCTATCCAAACATTTGGTGCCTTACAAACCCATATCTTCGTTGGACAATCGATCGGTCATTGAATTTTTAATCAAAGATTCTGGCGACCCGTACAAGATTTAAATAGTATATACCTCAAGCTCAAAGTGAATATTTGCAAGAAAAATTTAAGTGATTATACCGATGCTAATACTAATCAACCGGGCTTAGTGAATAATATTCTACACTCACTATTCACTCACTACACTCACTCTCACTAATACGATCAATGTGACGTTTATTTCAATGGGTCTCTTGTCACACCTTCAGAGGATAATTATTACTATAGATGTTATTTAAAAAACGTTCTAAACTATGGATCTGACGCTAGTAGAACGCACTTGCGTATTGTCGGTTGGCAATTGGACACGGGGGATGATGTTAACAAGACCGATAGCAACAATGCCGGGTATATGAAACGAAAATCGTGGTTCAAGAGTAGTGGCAAAGTAGAGTTGTATGGTAAATTACATGTGGACGGGTTTAATCAAACACAGCTGCTACTCAATGGCGTAGGCATTAATACTAGATTTATGCTCTTGAAACCTGCTTTCTATCTAATGGTTGTTTAAGATGGGGTTTTGCGAATACACGACGCAACGCTACACGTGCTGCATCATGATATTAATCCTTCGATATCAGGAGCACAAAGTGAAGTGTTACAACGAGACAAAGCTAAATATCACTACAAGCGAACTGAATTGAAAGCGTTCACTATACCCTCAGGCGATCGAACTTTAAGTATTGACAACGCAATCGTTGGACGAATACCTAACACACTAATATTTGCAATTGTCGATAACGATTCGTGCGCCGGTGATGTGAATATGAATCCATTTGCACTCTCACTACTCACTCGAGAATTTTTCGCTCTTTGTGAACGGAGTTCAGATTCCTTCGGAGGGACTGGAATGCAATTTCAGCGGTAAAAAGTATTGGGCACGAACGTATGATACGATTTTCTCAGGCAGTGGAATAAAGCATCACGATAAGGGAAATCAAATCACTTACGATATGTTTGGACACGGTTATTTTATGTTAATATTCGACCTCACACCGGACGATTCAGGTAACGAGGACTATGTTAGTTAAGGGGATACAGTTGTGGTGAGAAAAGAGGCGAGATTTACAAACGAATTGGCTAAAACCGTGACGTGCTTGGTCTTCGCTGAATATGATGCTATACTAGAAATTGATAAAAACAGGAAGATCATCACAAATGTTTAGCCATGGATAGCGTTCAAATCGATAGACTATTACATTTGATAGTTATATTATTATAGATTGGGTGAATTATTTCGCGGAGTATATCCTTCCGACAACTTACCACACTCACCGAAAAATGGCATATTCGTAGTAAATTTAGATCCGGCTAGTTTTCCAGATTCTCATTTAGTAGCTATTTACATATCTAATCAATTTGCAGAATAATTCGACTCGTACGGATTTAGCCCCTTTTTTCCTAAAATTTTGGATTCTTCAAAGCCTTTCAACTGCGCTCACAATCGCATTCAGTTACAAAGCTTTCATTCCGACATTTTCGGGAAGTATTGTTGCTTGTATGCAGTTAATAAATACTTAGGGAAAAGTTTAAACAAATTCCTCACTCAATTCAATCACACCAACCCACATCTCAAGGACTGCCGCACCCTGGAGCTGTTCCGACTCACCTTCGATGGGATGAGGAGCGACGTGTGATGCCATCCCCGAGCCCAGCGTTGCTGTTCCAGAATAAATACAGTGCACGGGGAGAGGAGGTGATTATTAGAGAAGAATCAGTCGCAGAATGCAGAATTTCGCATCAGTGAGCTTTTCGAAAAAGGATGTGACGGAGCTTGCGGCCATCGACGTCGATTCCTACCGCCTTTTTTGGGAAGTTTTAAGAAACATGAGAAACTCGTTGCTGGGGGAAAGAAGGTTCGATTTCAAGACCCCCTGCACTGCGATAAGACTTCCTTTAACAGTTGATTTATCTCTCACACGGAACTTCTCCCCGCTTTGGAGGCCATCATTGAGGTAGCGAACGCTGTCTTCGCATTTATCGAGGCTGAGTGCGAATTTCCCTCTGATCTCACTAGTCGGACTTTCATCTCTCTTCAAAGTATTAAATTCAAAGAATTAAATTGCCCCCTCCTGAAAAATGCAGTTTTATTGCATTTTCCTGCCTCAATCCCTGTCACAAATTACGCAATAGCACGTGTGCACTAAGAGACGCTCATTCATTGGCACAATGGTTCAATTATAACCGTCACATGGTCGAAGTTGATCCATGTCTGGATGATTGTCCCCCCACCCCTCTTCCAACATCGTCCTCTTAAGCTATATAAATTCTCACCGTACATCAGTCGTCATGCTACCGTCGGAGGAAGAAGTCCAGCAGTCTCCACCCGTCAAGAGGAAGAGAGCAGTTGGACACCATTCCAGTCCCGCTGCATATCCACTCTTGCATAATCTACTACTTCAATCTGTGTATTATTTAAACAGTGCAAAGTCGAAGAGTGTGTGTTGGTTACGATCCTGGTAGAGACTTTGAGTCCGTGGTGCAATTAACCAAGTGAATAAAAAGAGATTGTTTCGCAAGCTGAATGGGCTAATATTCTGAATTTGGAAAAGTATGTGAATCGCTTTTTCTGCAATGGTGAAAAAGAACAATTAACCTCATCCTGCTTAGCGTATGCCAATCATTTTGGGAAGAGGCATTTGCCCATTAAAACATTTTACCGAAGAGTTCGTTTAACTTGAACGGTGACGAATTGTATGCTCTGATAAAATTCTCCGAGCTGATAAATCTCTTTCTCCGGAGACTTTCGAGCAGTCGTGATAAAGTTAAACAATTTCTCGCCACCAAGTTAGCTAATAATACGTTTAATTTAGATTTGGAAAGACTTGAATTAGAGATGGTACTCGCAACGTATGATTTGCCTGGTAGTCAAAAAGTATAACTTGGCTATGCTCTGATTTTTCCAGCGCGTTTGAGTTCCGGCTTTTTGACCTCCGGCACGAAGTAAAATTTTGTAAGTCAAAAGTCTTTGATGTATGTTCAATTCCTGGCATTGGACGCAATAACCTTGTAAGTTGGACATACATCGCGATGAGTGCCATTATGGAATTTCAAGGATTCACTAACAATGACGGAAGTTATATAGTCAAGGAAATATCCATAATCAATGTTCAAAACAAATGTTGTAACACGTTGGTTCGGTTTCAAGACCCTCTGCACTGCGATGTGACTTCCTTCAACAGTGGATTCCTCTCTTACGCCGAGCTTCCCACCACTTTGGAGGCCATCATTGAGGGAGCGACCGCTCTCTTCGCATTTAGCGATAAAGTGCGAATTTCTCTCTGATCTCACGCAGCGTACTTTCATCTCTCTTTAAAAGGAATTAAATTGCCCCGTCCCGAAAAATGCAGCTTTATCTCATTTTTCTGCCCCAATCCCTGTCACAAATTACGCAATAGCACGTGCGCATGGAGAGACGCTCATTCCCTCGCCCAGTGGTTAAAATACAACCGTCTCGAGGTAGAAGTTGATCCATGCCCGGATGATTGTTCCCCCGCCCCTCTTCCAACATCGTCCTCTTAAGCTATATAAATTCTCACCGTACATCAGTCGTCATGCTACCGTCGGAGGAAGAAGTCCTGCAATCTCCACCGGTCAAGAGGAAGAGACCAGGTGGACATCATCCCAGTCCTGCTACATCTTCACTGTCGAACAATCCGCTACTTCAATCGGTGTATTATTGAAATAGGTCAAAGTCGAAGAGTGTGTGTGTTGGTTACGATCTTGGTAGAGA
Source organism: Ceriagrion tenellum (assembly GCA_963169105.1). NCBI lineage: Eukaryota > Metazoa > Arthropoda > Insecta > Odonata > Coenagrionidae > Ceriagrion > Ceriagrion tenellum. The sequence goes on from OY720644.1 coordinate 119,132,486, forward strand.
CTGAATCAGTCGTGCAATTTAATCAAGTTGGAAAAAAAGTGTTATAGTTTCATAAAGTGAATGGTATAATATTCTAAATTTGGAAAAGAAGGTGAATTTGTTTTTTATAAAGTTGAGAAAGAACAATTAACCTCATCCTGCTTAGCCTATGTAAATTACTTTGGGAAGAGACATTTGGTCATTAAGAACACAAGCTCATTTAATTTGAACGGTGATGAATGGGGGAAATTAGTAAGGCTCTCGAAGTTGATAAATCTTTTCCTCCGGAGGCTTTCGGCTAGTCGTGATAAAGTAAGACATTTTCTTGCCACCAAATTAGCAAAAAAGATCGCAGATTGTGATTTTGAAAGACTTGAATTAGAGATGGTACTCACAACGTATCGTAGTCAAAAAGTATAACTTGGTAATGCTCTGATTTTTCCAGCGCGTGTGAGTGAAAGGCTTTTTGACCTCCGGCACGAAGTAAAATTCTGTAAGTCAAAAGGTCTTTGATGTATGTTCAATTCCTGGCATTGGGCGCAAAAACCGTGTAAGTTGGAAATACATCGCGATGAGTGCCATTATCGAATTTCAAGGATTCACTAACAATGATGGAAGTTATATAGTCAAGGAATTATCCCTAATCAATGTTCAAAACAAATGTTATAACACGTTGTTCTTTAAATCACCAACCCGGATATTATATGTGAAAGATTGCTCATGGTTGAGAAACAATTATCATGGTTTGTCTGAATATTCTGGAGATGTAGCTTATTTAGAATTGGAGAGTATATTACAGAATTACACAAAGCAATATCTGTTTACTAAAGGCGTGCAAAAGACTTACTTAACTAGTCTTACTTAACTAGTCTTCTTCCCAGAGGTATTTGCGTAGCTTATCTGGAATTCTATGGTTGTCCCTCGCTTAAGAAATTAACTACAGATGCGGCATGTTTAATTGACCCTCATTCTCATAGTAATTTACAATGTGCTAGAAAGAATTGTCATGAGCTGGTGTAAAATAAATAAACTTTGTTAAAAATTAATGTGATTACCATTAAAAGGCTTTTTGAAACGGAAGGTTTAGACTTTTTTGTAAGTAGTCTTTTTCTGTTATGTAACATTACCATGTTTTATTTGTTCATTTATTATGCTGTTCAATGAAATGTATATAATTGTATTGAGAGTTATTTACTGGAGAATGGAAATTTGAGCAAAAGTGGTACGAGTATGGAGGTAGAAATACGCGCAATCAGAAGTGCTGTGCGTTTATTGCAAGAACAATATAATATTAGTGGAGATGGTGAAGTGAATTATGAGACGATATGTTTCGTAAACAATATAACCAACACCTTCATGTGTGGTAGATATATATAATATTTTAAATATTATTGAGAAATAAATATTGTTTTGTAAATCTGTATTTTCTCTTTTATTTCTATACCTTTGCATTAAAGCAAAGGTCATAAAAAATGAGAGCAAAAATTTTTTTTAAATATATTTTTTATTTCTGAACATGCATACAGACGTTTTAGTATACTAACATTTCATCTTCAATTTTAAGCACAAACTTAATCACTCGAGGTCAGGTACCCTTGATTGAGTCCGTGGTACCGTATCTCACTTGATATTCTTTATGGTCTGTGTACCACTGGTTTCCTTTCATCAACCTCCACGATCTCTTCACCGCCACCTTTTTATATCAAGATCCCAACGCCGCATTTTGATACACCTTTCACATTAACCTTGGACCATCCGTCGACTTCGGTTCTTTCTGCAACACTTTTTCCGGATGTGGGTTGTGGAACTGGCTTGTAGGCCTCGTGCACATCCAGCCAGATGATAGGAAGTTGCTCCTCGGCTTTGCTTTGTTTTCCCGGATCGGTGATATCAGATGCCAAGGCAATGTTGAATCGCTCCTCCGTCCCGTTTCCATCTGGGAAGCCGGAGAATGTTACTTTCTGTCCGATCACCTCAAACTCTCGTTGCTGATGTTTAAACACGCAGTAGTAGTAATACGCTTTAAAGTAAACAGTCAACATGAAATCGGTGTTGGAGATCTTCAAAAGATCTCTGGGGACAAAAACGTCATAGGTGTTACCGTCGGGCTCTCTCAACCCGCAAGTATGCATTTCCCAGGCGAGCTGTGGGGATACTTTGTAAACCTGCGACTTTTGAATTCATTTTGCTGGAGAATGAGCGAGTTCACTCCTCTTTTAGGACGTATAATGTGATCACAGTCACCTGTGTGCTCTTGTATATTGTTTGGATGGGGTGATTGTTGAAGGGGAGGGGGACGTTTAGAGCTCTGGTGCGCAGTTGTGGCCTCGTACACGTGACATATTATCTCCGCTGATGCAATACTTGCATCATCTCCGTCACTGCTGCTAGCCGGATATGATCGAGGTCAGCACCTGAGTCGGATTGGAAGGATATTATAATGAGTGAAGATTATGATCACGTTCTCAATTACTTGGGAAGCTCTCCTTGAAGAGACAATAATGCAACGCATGTGTTTGTGGGTTGACACGTGCATTTACTTGAAAGGAGATGAGGTTTTGCGTCTTAGAAGGTTGCATCATGCTACCTCGTAGTTGATTACGTATGATGAATTCTAGGTAGCCTTGACGGGTTAGTGGGGTGGAATTTCCACATTGACGGTGAGTGAGGGTTGGGTTCTCGCTTTGATGGAGAGAGTGGGGGTTCGGTTCTCGGTTGTGTAGTGGGGTGGGGTTGGGTCTTGGACGATTGCCAAGTTTTGTGCCAGAACAAACAAATCATATCTACGTTCATGTGTGTTTTCGTGTGTGTGTGTGTGTGTGTGTGTGTTGCGGGTAGCATCGGCATGACTGAGTGTGCCTGTGGAAGATTTCAAAGGACATATTTCCAAGTATATGGTCGAAACTTTTACGGCTCACATAAAAGAAGCTTCGCATGGCAATACTTTGGGAAGCTGTTGATGGAAAGGGACGAAGGTGCTCGACGCCATATATGCAGAGATCATTATTTTTGTAAACTGTTTTTTAAAACTTCAAGAAAAAGAAGAGACCCGGGAGGAAAACCATCCCCACGATTTTTCGTTTCGCAATCTAACGGAATTTTGTTCGCTAGCCAAGTATTACTTTTCATCTTTCCGGCTTTTAATTAACACATTCTTATCATTGCGCTACATTTAAAATCAAAACTGTTTGGATTTTTCCCATTACTTTTTCAGTTTCCAAAACTGATCACGTATTGCTTTCGTTACAGGTTACAGGTTACATCAAAGAAATCAAAGCCTATGCTATAGTGTCAGCACTAGCAACCTTAGTGGTCTCTTACGCAACGTCCATCATGTCACCGAGGAAAACGCCGCAATTAAGAGACCTGGTCATGGACTGGAAGTTTATTTCGGCAAGCGCACAAAGAAAGTCCAGCCCGTCTCTGACAGCCACTGGGTGCTTGCCCGGGATATGGCGTTGTGGATGTGCCGTGCGTTGCTACCCTTAGATCTGTGGAAAACGATGCTACGGATGACTTCACGAGGGTAAGTAGAGTGTGTTCTAGAGTCACCATTGTGAAAATTTTCCGTCGCTTTGTGGCTGTCAAAATGCATATCATTTTCTTTTTTAGAAGCAAAATGTCATCGGCCCTGACGAATCTATGCCCTCACGCTCTACTGTCTCTAGAGATGCTCTGGACGATGTGTAGTGTCATGTTTAATCATGTAAAAAGGGTGGTAGCAGAGTGTTCTCCCTTCGGTAGCGTCGTATTTGATGGATTGCAGGACAAGAAGAGAAAAACAGCTTTTTTGGCTACTCTTACCATGCTATCTCAGGTTAGTACATCTATTTATAACCGTGGGTGTGTGGCGAAGGTGTGGTCACCACCCAGTAGGTTAGTTTACCAAAAAAGTAACTACCTAGTAGTGAGAATAAATGCGGAACCACTTGTAGTTCGCCGTGAATGCTGCCTGAAGTATTCGGATCGCGGATCTTTCTGAACTATACTTCGGGCATGTGCTAAATGAATAGTATAAAAGCAGCGAACTAAAAAAGGGCTCGTTAGGCAACCGACAAAGCGATTATAAACTTTAAGTAAAGATGTGGTAAAGTCTGCAATGACAAATATATTTATTTAAAAATATAGTTCAATTTCTTTTAACGTAATGAATTCATTGGGGCAAAATTACTTCAGCGCCTGCGTCAAATTATACATAAGTTACAAAAAAATTAAACCAATCGGTAATAAAATCGTATATTTAAACATGTTTTCACATCCTTTAGTAAAATTTGAATTTTCACATTTAAGAGTTATTTTCTCTTAGATGTACAATTTTCATTAGAATTTCACCATTAGTTACTAAATTATGACTCACTAAAACATCTTCATAAAGTGTCAAAACATTTTAATCTCATCCGTCGGCTATGTTAAAATCCATTTCAATGTCTTCCGGGCTTGAAAGGTCATTACTTTGCACAACATATTTAACCTTGATATTAGGCAGCCAACACGGAAGTGAAGTTCATCTGAAATATAGTTCAGTGAACTATTCTCTAAAGTGGACTATGATGCCCATCACTATTAAACAGTAATGTGCAAATAAATGGGCTAGAAAGAAAAGGAGAAATCAAACCACAATGAGGGTTAGTGAAATGGGTTTGTAATTCTAATCCGAAACCAAAGACATTAAACCGAATCCATCATATTTAATTCTGTCCCATGAACCCTGTATTTAAAAATAAATGGTGGGATTTGAATCCCATATTTCCAAAATGGCATTGCAGAGAATATCGATTGGATAAATTTCAGTTTCCATTCGTCACACTAGTGTAACTTGGTTAAAAATGTTAGTGAGGGAATCATAACCAAGGCGGTTTGTTTTTAAATGACTATATTTAGTGTCACCAAAGAATATTGGTATTTTACTTTTTCAATTTTTATTGTATATTACGAAAATCAACTAGCCTCCCATGAAGTATGGCCAATTGATCCCGCCCAGAAAGAAGATCCTCATTTCAGTCAATTATTTTTTAAGCCCACAATTTCTAAGTGTGATCATCAACTTGTCATGAGGAACTTTATCAACTTCCCTTTTTTAAATCCAAGAAAATTTCTTCAACTTGAATGTTTTCTGTCCCTGGAGGCTAGGAAGGTATGAGCGTAGATCCATAATTGCGTTCCACAAGATCTGCTTTATCTAAATTCATCTCGATTTGGACGAAAGAAATTAGTATTATCCTGGAAATTATCATTACTGTTCCTACGATGGCGTGTTCAAGCATTTTTCTGGAGAGTTGTGTTAATGAAATAGGCCTAAAATTTTCAGGGGTTTCCTGTACGGTGCAATTTCTGTAGCTTATTATTTCAAAACTTCAGGGAATGTTTTGACGACCAGTTGATCTGTGTCTTCAAGTTCTGAAGTAGTCGCTATATTTCTACTGTTGATATCTCTATGTCAGGGATTTTCCATCCTTTGCTCATCTTTTCGCAAGCTCATTAACGGAATGGGCAATCCCAATCAAATATAAAGAAACGAATTTCGATGCGAATCCGGGAAATGTGAAGTGCTAGTGCTTCATGCGAATGCGCTCATGCTTACTCGCAATATTTCATCCTCTCTCATGTTTCTCTCTCGTATTGGCGTAGCCTTGCTCTTTAACTTGACGTTACTCATCTTCATATTTTATAAATATGTATTTTCAATCCCAATTTCTTTCCAGATGAGTTTGAAATATAAAAGTTTTCACTGCGCAGTTCAGTATGCAATGAAAGCAAGACAGCCAACAGGATCGTGGCAGACGCCATGGGCATCGTTGGACTTTTCAACCTAGAGGAGGAGGCGGTGATATATGTGTCTGATGCCGGGGCCAATGTGAAAGCAGCCGTCAGACAAGTGGGCGAGGTCCATCACCTTTGTGTGGGCCATGGCGTACACAACCTGGTGTCCCGGAATGGCATCAAGAGTATCTGTAGTAAGGCGAGAGCAATCTGCAAAAACGTCAGGTACCGTTCCACAGACGTAGAAAGCGAGGTGCTGGCTCAGAAAAATAATTCGTGGGTGGATGCCGTGATGGAGCCTGATGCCTTCCTGCAAACAGACGAAGATGATCCACTTCCTGATGATGAGGAGCTGCTTCAGGAGCTGGGGTATTATGCTGAAATAGAACTTGAGTCACCTAATACATCTGCAACTGTCAAGCTCCCTGTCTCCAACCCATGGCACACACTTCTCATCACGCTGGAAAGCATTGTTACATTGAACAAGGTAAATTATTCTGTCCTGCTTTCATGATGGGCAGGCCATGCACATAGCCTCGTTCTCTTGGACAGATAGGTACCGGGACAGGCAGGAGGTGTCGTCAAGGCATCGGTCGTAGTCATCTCCACGCCACTCCCAACGGCGAGCCTCGGCTCTGCTATTAGCTTCCTGCACGGCGCGTTACCTACCTTTGAAACACGCTAGGGGCACTTGGCTATAATTAATGGCCAATGTTTGATTATTAGAAGCATTCTGAATCTACGATTTGTTAATATAATTAACTTTGTTTTTGGCAGGGACCCGTCAACACCGTCCTCTCTTCCATGGGCCATGAAGAGCTTAAGTTAACGCAAACGGACACACAAGTTCACAATTAAGGCACAATCAAATATCTCATCTTATTTCTGTCATCTTTCCGGATGGCTGTCGAAATCCTCAGCGCTGAGTCTTGCACAATCAACTTAGTGATGCTTTTCAGGTAAGCGTACTATCAGTGAGAAAAGTCTTCCTTAATAATACCTCTTGGGCAGTGTTCTGATTACGTGGGTTATCGAAATGACAAAACTTTTCCCAACACTTTTTCTAATCCTTTTTAAAGGCCATGTACGGGTACTTATTTTGTGAATTCTCGTTCGCCACAGATCTGAGCTGGAATCTCACCTAAAAGACTTTTCATTCATAGTGATCCACTTCCCCTTATGGACATGAAGGGACGCATGCGGGAGCGTTTGGATCAGCGCATCCCAATCAACAAGTTGGTGATTGTAGCAGCGCTGCTCGATCCGCGCTGCTGTAACCTAAACAATGTGAACAAATACTTGGCCGCCTTGAATCTCACCAAAGAGGCGTTCTTGGCCAGAGAAGTGCGTTATGGTGTAAAGGAGACCTACGTAAAGAAACTAAGAAACACAGCAGCGTCTCGCGTTCCTTTCACTGCTGCTTCAACTTCAGGATCAACCGCCCAATACGCGAAATTGGCATCTAAGGATCTTATTGAATTCACGCGGAAACACACGGCTGACTTGCCCAACCGTGCCGCGGAGGTTAAACGGGAATGAAGCCTTTACTTTGAGCCGTGCCTCACTCTGAGGGTATCAGTGGAGCAGCTTGGCGGGTGGTGTAATCCTCCGCCACAGTACCGGGCAAGACACCGGTACCCACGGCACCTTTTTCAAGACCACCGCTACCTCCACAGCCAAGGTAAACAACCTACCCAAAACTTCCTACCTACCCTTATATCCGGAGTCTGCTTGCCGGTCACAATTTCGGGGGTATTTTTTTTAACGACCGTTCTTTTGTTGGTTAATAAATAACATTAGTTTTTCAACCTGGGTTTTCTGTCTGCCTTTCAAACTCCACCGCACTTCCCGGGCATGTACGCTCGTTTCAATGGTAGCAGAGCGTGGTTGCGGGGTACAGTAAAAAAAGTGTGAGAGATGGCAGCGAAGCTACCTGCCGGAACCAGTTGGATCAACAAATTGACGAAAGCAGAAGTAATTGACTTTTGTGGTAGATTTGCGTTAAAGACAAACGGCACGTTGGATGAACTACGGAAAGTTCTGCGAGATTACGTTCATTCGCTAATCGTGGGGAGGATAATGGGAGTAGCTGTGAATTGATCGGAAATGTTTCAGAGATAACACCTCCCGAGGTCCAGGACCTCCATCCTAGGCAATTTGATATAAAGATCTTAGAAAGTCTCGTGGCCGCTGCACATCGTTGAGATTTAAGATTCGATGGTGAACCGGGGGAAAGTGTAATGGGATTTTTAGAACGTTTCGGTAGGTTCTCGAGTCAGTTAGAACTGGCCGATAGTATGGCGTTCAAGGTAATTCCCGAAGTTTTATTCGGTAAGGCCAACGCTTGGTACTGGGCCAATCAATTTCGGGACGTAAACCATTTTCGAGAAGAGTTGAAAGCGACCTTTGATTTTCCAAATTATCAGACGCGCTTGAAAAGAGACCTGTATAACCGCACTCAGGGTAGGCGTGAAAAGCTAAGTGAATATCTTATTGTCATGAAAAATATGAATCAAAGGTTTGAAAAAAGACTCACCAGACGAACTGTTGGAGATAGTGTGCAGTAATATTAACCCTGATTATTCTTGGCATCTAATAGATGAACCGCAATCTTTTGAGCAGCTTGTTCGTTGGGGACGTAACTATGATGAAAGACAAGCCATCGCTGAATCATATAGAGACCCTGCCTGCGAAAGAAATGGCTGACGCTGAATTCGGGGATCAAAATGGGCGATCGGGGGAACGATTGTACCCCACCGAACGTTTGCCTAGTAGTAGCCAGCCTCGACATAGGCAACATTTGCCCCCACGTAGGTATGGCGGGTGGCAAAGAGGCCACACGGCGGAGCCACATTTTACCCATGTACGGGAAACGAGTGGTCCGTGGAGTTATGAAGCCACGAGGCTACCGCGGAAGGTTAATGGCGTTTCGTGGCCGGCCCTCAGTAATCATATTTGACCTATCACCGAAAATAAACATTTCTAATGATGGGTTAGTCTTCAGTGCTCTTTTAGATTCGGGTGCGTTTGGGTCGTGCATTTCGGAAGATTTTTTGAATACACTGACGGGGGCTCGACGGAAAATTATTAATTTGGAGAAAATTTGTTATGGGGTGGATTCGACGCCCATTAGCATAACTAGAAAGGTCAAGCTTCATATTAAAATACAAGGAAATTCGTGGCAACATGAGTTTTTCATTCTCAACGCTTCCCCAGTTCAGGTAATTTTAGGTGCTGATTTTATGAGTAAGACAGGAATGATATTGAATTTTGTTACTAAGACTTACAGTTTTAAGTTTAGACCCGAGATCATTGCTTCATTTCTTTCTCAACCAACGAGAAATGGCGTAGTAATCGGGCAAGATGAAACTTCACGACTCGAGTATTTAAATCATGAGCAAAGGGAAAAAGTACAGGGGTTACTAATCCGATATAAAGAGGTAGTCACCAAATCGTTAGGATGTACAAACGTAATGGAGTACGATTTACCCTTGTCAGATGACACGCCGGTTAGATCCCCACCATTTCAATGCAACCCTTCTAAGATGGTAGAAATGAGGAAGCATGTGACAGATCTCCTACAGGAGGGGGTTATCGAAGAATCTAATTCCCCGTACGCTAGTCCGTGTTTCTTAGTGCCCAAGAAAGACGGATCCTCGCGGCTAGTGGTTGATTACCGAGGGGTGAATAAGAAAGTAGTTTACGATGCCTTTCCCCTACCCACGGTGGAAAACGCCTTTCTGCGTTTCAGTAAGGCGTATTATTCCATTTTATATTTAAATGCCGCGTACCACCAGGTTCCTCTGACTCCCAATAGCAGGCGGGCGACGGCATTTATAACTCCTTTCGGTCTCTATGAATATAAGCGTTTACCTTTCAGACTTTTCACGGGTGGACAGGTTCTTTCACGCTTAATTGCTAGGATTTTGGGTGATATAAAATACAAATATGTATTTACATACCTAGATGACGTTGTGGTGTAAGGCGAAAACTTTGATGATCACATCGTACACTTGGAAGACGTTTTCTCGCGACTGAGGCGAGCGAAATTGACTGTAAATCCGGAGAAAATTTCAATTGGTTTGAATAAAATTAAGTATTTAGGACACGTTGTGTCGGACCAGGGAATTAGAATAGATACAGACAGAGCGGAAGTAGTGAGTAACTTCCAAGTTCCGAGAAATCTGAGGGCGACGAAACGTTTTTTAGGAATGTGCAGTTACTATGCGCGTTTCATTCCTTGTTTTTCGGAGATTGCGACCCCACTGAATCGGCTAAAAAAGAAAAATTCCCGCTTCTTTTGAGGGCCTGCTCAAAAGCAGGCTTTCCAAAATTGACGGGAAAAATTGCCTCGCCCCCTGTGCTGCTTATCCCAGATTCCACCAAAGATTTTGTGGTACATACGGACGCGTCCTCCAATGCTGTAGCTGCGGTATTATCACAGAGAGTCAACGGCTATTTGGCACCAGTAGCCTTTGGAAGTCGAACCCTTAACGACGTGGAAAAAAATACGCTACATATGAAGCCGAATGCTTGGCAGTAGTATTTGCTGTAGAGAAATTTGGGCAATATCTGAGGGGCCGGGAACTTGAGCTATATACAGATAACCAGGCCCTGTCATGGATGCGTAATCACCCTAAGCAGTTGGGAAAGGTCGGACGGTGGATGTTACGTTTATCTAGTTATAAGTTTCGAGTAACTCACGTGAAAGGGAAGGATAACATCGTGGCCGATTGCTTGTCACGGATGTTTGATGAAAACCAAAATGATCACGAACAAGTCCCACGACCCGGGTTGTGTGTTCTGCATAACACACCGATATCATTCACGACCATTTTAAAACATCAGGACTTAGAATGTCAAAGACTAAAACAAACACTAAATAATGGGGTCGGAGTAAGGAAGCTCAAGTTGCGCCAGGGACTTCTGGTATTTCGCGCACGTAAGAGCAAACGTAATCGAGTTTATATTCCCGTAGGGATTAGGCTGATGGTAATGGCTTATTTCCACGACTCAATCATCGGCGGTCACTTAGGATATCGTAAAATAAGGGAAAAAATATCTCGGGATTTTTATTGGCCGTATATGCATAGGGACATATTAATGTTTGTAAGGTCTTTCATTGGCTGTCAAAGCGCGAAACCAGCGCAAAAGACTATGGTTGGGTACCATTCGTCTGAGGTTGCTACCGAGCCGGGGGAAATGTATTTCGTTGATTATATGGGCCCACTAACGCGTACGCGGTCGGGGAATACCTCGATTCTTGTCGTCATTGACGCTTTTACGAAATTCGTTTTTATTATTCCCACACGCAACATGAGGGCTGCCAATACGGTTAAAATCCTCAACACTCGTGTTTTCGCGGTAGCAGGTTTTCCCAAAATAATGGTATCCGACAATGCCCCTACTTTCACTTCAAGGGAGGTAAAAGTTTCAATGTGTTTCAGTTGGGGGATAAAACACGTCACCACAAGTCCATATTATCCACAACCGTCTCATGTCGAGCGGTTTAATAGGAACTTAAAAACAGCTCTCACTATTTTTCACCATGATGCACAGGACCGGTGGGACGAGAACCTACATACCATATCCATGGCATTTTATACAGCCTTCCATGAGAGCACAAAATGCACTCCGGCGAGTCTCTTTTTGGGGCGAGAATTAAATCATCCCTTGGCCATGCGCTGGACAATCGATGACGGCGTCGCTGAGGCCAAACGGGGAGAAATCACCGAAGAACGGTGAACCGAGGCCCTTCGAAACTCGAAACGTGTAAATAAGATCATAGCGAGAAATTATAATAGGAATCGGAGGGGCCAACCGTTTAAAGTAGGCCAAATGGTCGTATATAAATTACACCCTTCGAGTTCCTCGCTTAACAAAAAATCAGCAAAATTCCTGCCGAAATGGTCCAAACCATGGCGAATAAGCCGCTTTACAAGCCCGGTGACTGTAGAATTGAAGGATGTGGATACGGGAGAATATGCACGCAGATGTCACGTATCTCAAATTAAATCTTTCAATCAGCGAAAGACTCAAATCCTCCCTTCCCAGTATTCCCTACCTTCATTTCCTTCCTAACCTTTTGGGTATTGTTGTGATGTGGTTCTGAGATGGCGGTGGTCTGAGAAGAGGCGCAACCGCGTCGCTCTCGTTTTTTCTTCTTTTTTTATTTTTTGTTGATTGTTGATTTTTCAACTTTGAGTCAATAGACGAACGTAGTAATTTGTCCGGGTTCTCTTGTTCCTTTTGATATTCTGGTGCCTTGTCAAGGAAGTTTTGTTGTTGGCAACTGATTACTTATTTGGGATCGGCAACGCTGCTGGAGAGGGAGTTTTTTTTCTGTAATTTAACCTTGGGTTGTTTACCCTTAGTTGTGGTTATCTTGTTAAAAAAAGGGTAGAGTTATTTATTGTTTCTCACTGTCAATAGATAAGTTATTGACTTTAATAACTAATGTCTTACGTGTGCCTCGATAAATCGAATGATGTGTTGTTGTGGTCCTAAAAAAACAAAAGACGAAGAAATCGTACGTGTATTCACGTATGTAAATGTAGGTGTGTCCATCGGTAATGTCTCTGTTCCTTTTTTTATGAATTGAAGATAATGTGGAAAGATTTTGGTAAGATAGAGGCGGATATATTTTTTTGCCTTAATGACCTGAAATGCATTGAAATTGTGGTGTGTTACGGTCACTCGTTTGTTTACTTGTTGCGATTTCCTGAACTGTGCTGGCTCACTTGTTTGATACGTTCCCCCCCCACCTTATGCCAGGCTGATTGAAGGAGGTAGCGTAGGAAAAACAGCTGGGAGAAGCGAGGGAGGATGAGCTGTGCCTCACTCTGAAGGCCCGTTCACATTCAAGCGTTTCACGCGGTGCCTACGCGCAGTTTCGTGCGAAACTGTGCGAAAGGGTTCACATGCAAGCGTTGTCGACGTCGTGCTACGCGTCAACTGCACATGGCGACACGTAGCGGCGGGTAGCGGACGATGTGAAAAATAGAAGATCTGCGTGCGTACCGTTGAACTCCATGTACATCATTGGTCGTTGAAGCTAAATTTCAACGAAGTGAGACCGCTTGTTTCGATAATAGAATGGATGTTAAACTGCCTCTTGATCCAATTCAGATGCGTTGGCGGTTCAATGCTATATTAGCCCTCTTCTCAAGGAGAAGACGGTTTGCCCGCAGAAGGTGGTGGATCCGTACAATTTTCCAAGAAAGGTGAAACCAAGGCGATTTCCACCATCTTCTACAAGAAATGAGACTTCCAGACACAGATCTGTTTTTTAATTACTGTAGGATGTCAGTTGAGATGTTTGACAGTTTATTAAGACTTGTTGGTCCTTCTATCATTAAGTCATCATGTGCGAGAGAATTAATATCGCCTGGTGCACGTTTCAGTGCCACTTTGAGGTAATTATACCTCTTTATCATCTGCTTGTACTTTTATGGGGGCTTGTGCTTAAAAATATAATTCCGATTGCAACAGAAGTATGCCTGAATTTATACAGCCCGAATCTGTAATGAATTTTAGGTATTTAGCTCCCGGAGATAGCGTTACAAGTCTATGCTATCAGTATAGAATTAGTAAATCAACCATGAGCAAGATCGTACATGAAACTTCCGAGGCAATAAGGATAGCTCTGAAGGATTAAGTCTTTCCTGTTCTCTCCGTGGGGAACTGGAGGAGGATATCTTCACAATTTTGGGAGAGTTGGAATTTCCCAAATTGCATCGGGGCGATTGAGGGCAAACATATTGTTATGCAGGTATGTGCAGTTTCTGTTAAAATAATGAATTGGTGCTGGCCACATGACAAACTAGAACTCAAGAAAGCTAGAACTCCGAGTACGTATGGCTTACATTGTAGCTATTTCACGGGCACAAGTGGAGCGTATCTCTTTCAAAATTAAGAAATGTAAATTACAGTGCAGGCGATTGGCTACAACCGCGTTAATGTCATTTTTCTGACCAAGCGTCGAGATCCATCCGTCCCCTCAGTTTGGAACTTACCTCTCATTGTCCAATCTCTAATTATCTCGCTGGCAGAGAGACGATTTAGAAATTTATTCGAAAATTGAGGTCGACAAATTTTCCTCAAAAATCTTCAATAAAAATATTCAGATGTCATTGTATATAATAACGTTACATTGTAAATAAAATAACGTTATAGTAGGGTCAGGAAAAAATAATGACCAAAATTGGAATTTAACCTGCGAACTTGGATACTGGAGGCAAGCGCGCTACCAACTGGGCCAACCTCAGCTCTTCCTTGAAGGAGGAAACATTATATTACATATTGTACTCTGAGTATGGCCGCATATTGTGTGTCACCGTCTTGAAGAGTTTTTGACGCACATTGCTCAGTAAACATTCCTTGAAGGTAAGAGGTGCACTAAAGACAATTATAAATAGCTCATTTCCGACCCAACTTCATGCTCTGGGCATGGATATGGCCCGGGAATCGTAAATTATGATGAATATTTGGAAGGTGTACCAAAGTCGCCTGGGATGTTTATGCAACGAAATTAGTCCATTAAGTTCTTAATGTGCCCGCAATACAACTGGCTCGTATCAAGCACTGTAGCGATGATACACAGAAATGTACATATCTTGTGTGCAGGCTAATATATCCAATTAAATCGTCAAAGTAAATACTAACGACTCCACATGTCCGCCATTTGTTTCACGCGTCTGGCGCGTCGCGCGCGTAGAAAGTTGAGCAAAACTCAACTTCGCTCGCGCGAATCCACGCGTTAAAGGCGAAGCACCTGATTGGCTGAGCGCGAGAGGCTACGCTTAGTTTCGCGTAGAACGCGTGCATGTGAACCCCCCTTGAGGGTATCGGTGGTATCGGTGGTATCGGTGGAGGAGCTTGGCGGGTGGTGTAATCCTCCGCCACAGTACCGGGCAAGACACCGGTCAATAGGGGCCTATCATACCTTATCATACCTTCCAGTGTTCGACGCGTAAAGAGTTACTCCCGAGAGACGGACCCACGGCACCTTTTTCAAGACCACCGCTACCTCCACAGCCAAGGTAAACAACCTACCCAAAACTTCCTACCTCCCCTTATATCCGGAGTCTGCTTGTTTTCTACCAGCCGGTCACAATTTCGGGGGGTATTTTTTTTAACGACCGTTCTTTTGTTGGTTAATAAATAACATTAGTTTTTCAACCTGGGTTTTCTGTCTGCCTTTCAAACTCCACCGCACTTCCCGGGCCTGTACACACGTTTCAACTTCTCCGGTGCTTCGCCGGAGGACATCCTGGACAACGACGTACTGAGGTTCTGGAAAGACCGCCGTTGTCAATTCCCATGGCTGGCGGCGCGCAAGTTCCTGTGCATCCCTGCCACCAGCACACCTATTGAACGGAGTTTCAATATACGAGGTGTGTGAGAAAAGTAATGAGACCGGCAACACTGCGGGCGATCTGGTTACGTCGTGTCTACCGGCCTGTGCTAGACCGGTTTGTTTATCCCTTCCACTTTCTCAGTCCGAGTTTCAACTCCATACAGCTAACACATTATTTTTGACAGCGCCATCGGTGAACTTGTGTTTTTGTTGTGTGTTACTAAAATGGAGCATCGAAATTTAGAGCAACGTTGTGCAATCAAGTTTCGTGTTAAACTTGGTGAATCCGCGAGTATGACTTTTGATAAGTTGAAACAGGCCTATTGTCTACATTGCTTATCAAGATCAAAAGTTTTCCGCTGGCACAAATCATTTTTGGAAGGCCAAGAACACGTTGAAGATCAACCTCGCTCAGGGAGGCCGTCAACTTCAAAAACTGACGGAAACGTTGAACGTATGAACGCTCTTGTGAGATCAGACCGTCTTTTACAAAGAAGGATGATGAGTGAACTGTTAAATTTAAACACTTTCACCATACGTCAAATTTTGACAGACGATTTGGGCATGCGAAAGATTTGTGCCAAAATGGTGCCGAAAAACCTCACAACTGAACAGGACAATCGAAGAAACGTGTGCCCCGTGTCACACGGCAATTTCCATCAGTGAATTTTTGACCTCAAAATACGTTTCTGTTGTTCCTCAACCCCCTTATTCACCTGATTTGAGTCCTTGTCACGTTTTCCTTTTCCCTAAAATGAAACATGTCTTAAAAGGACGTCATTTTGAAACTCTGGAGAACATTCAAAAGACTGTGACCGAGCAGTTGAAGACTTCCAGCGCAGCTACCAAGAGTGGTAACAACGACTGTGCCGGTGTATAGCTACCGAAGAGAACTACTTCGAAGGGGATAACATTGTAGTTAGAAAGAAATTAAAACTTCGGTAAATGAAAAATCATTCTCTTGACTTTTCTCATACACCTCGTATGTGGGCTGGCCTTATAGCCAATAAATGTAGACTTGAATCGCGGCGCCTGAATAAAATAGTATTTAATAATGAAAACTATGATTTGCGCTAAGAGTTTGTCCATAGAGTGCAGTGACACAATTATTATTCTATTAGTATAGATTGTGCCATTGTGACTGTGTAAAAAGTAAAAAGTAAAATACTATCCTATTTCGATCTGCTAAATTACCCCTTTGACGACGCAGGTACTATGAGCGAGATTTTTCCGAAGTCATAAAAATGATCAAATATCGGAAAATTTTAACATTATTAAGCGAATGAATACCAATTTAATAATTTTAGTAATGCTATAAAAGTGTTGTTTTGCCTAATTTAGCAGAAATAAACTTTATCAAAGTAGCAATGAGTTGAGTCACAATTGACATTGCCAACTAAATAATTTCAATCCATCACTATAACTATATTAGGTGGTTATCGCGCCTTATCCTGGTATCGTAATGACAACATAGAGCAATAGAATTGATGATGGAACCCTGGAGCATTTTTTGAACCCTTTTGGTAGCAGTATAAAACTTGAAAAATGGAATGGTGGATATAGCAGCGTTGTAAAACTTTTGTGGTTGGTACGGCGCGGCGGATGATTTGCGCCACATCTGGGAGTAGCCGTTTTCACCAACATCCTTCTTTAGGCTTCACGCTCTCGGTTTATTTACGTTTTGACTGCTTAACAATATTTTGACTTAGGCCTCTCCTGGGATTGTTGACTCTCCCGTTTTTAACTTACGCACCTCTTGGACCATCCGCCTGATCTACATTTCGACCTCTGTTTCATCTGGACCACGCTAATTTCATATTTTCTTGACCAAATCTCAACGTCATGGATCAACCGTGAAATTGGGCTGGAAAGTTTTTCAAGCAGTCGGTTTTAAAGAACCGGAAAGCAAATGCGTCTTGGGCGGAAGCCCTGCATAGCAAGTCCGACATTTCTGGGGACGAGAGCAACTTAAAATCTGAAGAGTCTTATTCTGTTGTTGTCGACAAATAGTCGACATTGGGCTTCTAGGGGAACTGATGTTTTCTGACTCCTGCAATTCGGACCTTAAATTCTGAAACATTGAGATCGAAATGCACCGCGGAGTAGTTTTCACATTTTCAATTCAATTATCGTCTTGTGGCATTGTGAAGAAAGTACGTACCGGGTTGGGTTGGATTGGGTTTGGGTTGGTTTGGGCTTGGGATAGGTTGGGTTTTGGTTAGGTTTGGGAGTTGGGTATGGGAGTTGGGTTTGTGAGTAAGGTTTTGGGAGTTAGGTTGTGGGAGTTGGGTTTGGGAGTTGGGTTTGGGAGTTGGGTTTGGGAGTTAGGTTTTGGTAGTGTGGTTTTCGGAGTTGGGTTTTGAGTGTTGGGTTTTAGTAGTTGGGTTTTGGGGTTGGGTTTGGGAGTTGGGTTTGTTTGGATTGGGTTCCAGGTATTAAAATCAATTATAGCATGTCTAGAATCCCTTTTCTTAAACAAATGATAATTATTTTATAGAAGTGAGCGTAAATATTCGTTTTTTCTCACAGGAATTGAACTTAAGATGGCAAATCATTTAGGAAGAAATTTAGGAAGAAGTTCAATTGAAATTCCCGATATATCAGTTTGCATTCCCGAATCAGTTTGCATTTACAGGAATGACTTTTCTCCAGATTGAAATAAACGTTTAACGAACATAAGCGCATATTTTCGTTTTCTCTCACAAGCTTTGAAAAACTCAGGGAAAATCACTTCGAAACGCCAAATATTGTTATTTAACTCCAGTTGCTAAAATCAACTTTTGAAAGTGTAGAATGTTTTTTCTCAAACCAATAATAAACATTTTGCAGACTTGAGGGCATATATTTAAATTTTCTAAGAGAAATTAAATTAAAGATGACAAATCATTTAGAAAAGCCCAATTTCCTTTTGAAATTTCAGATAATCAGTTTGCATTTACAGGAATGACTTTTCTCCAGATTAAAATAAACGTTTTACTATATTTTTTTATATTTTATTTTTTATATTTTATATTTTATTATATATTTTATTATATGAGAGAAAACGATAATATAAGCGCATATTATCGTTTTCTCTCATATTTTTTGATATATTCCAAGAAAATCACTTGGCACAAATGAATGCCAAATATTATTATTTAACTCCAGTTGCTAAAATCAAATTTTGCTTGTGTAGAATGTCTTTTCCCAAACAAATAAGATACATTATTCAGACGTTGGCCTTTATATTAATTTTTTTAAAGGACTTGCATTACAACTGAGAAATCATTTAGAAAAGCCCAATTTTCATTTGAAAACCCAGAAATAAAATAAATCAATTTGCATTTACAGGAATGAATTTTCTCAAGATTAAAATAAACGTATTGCTAACCTAAGCGCAAATTTTCGTTTTCTCTCAAAGGCTTTGAAATACTCAGGGAAAATCACTTTGAAACGCCAAATATTATTATTTAAATCCAGGTATTATAATCAATTTTTACACGTCTAGAATGTCTTCTCCCAAACAAATAACAATCATTTTACAGAAGTGAGCGCATATATTAGTTTTAATCACAGGAATTGAATTAAAGATGGATTAAAGATTAAAGAAATCATATAAAAAACCTTTATGTTCATTTGAAATTCCAGATATATAATCAATCAATTTGCATATGCAGGAAAGAATTTTCTCCAGATTAAAATAAATGCTTTGCTAACGTAGGCGCATATTTTCGTTTTATTTCACAGGCTTTGAAATACTCAGAGAAAATTACAAAAAACGTTAAAAAAAATATTATTATTAAATTCCAGGGACTAAAATAAAATTTAGCAAGTTTAGAATGTCTCTTCCCAAACAAATAATAATCCTATATCAGACGTTAGCATTTTTTTTCTCAGGAATTGAATTAAAGCATAGAAAAGCATAGCATTTAGAAAAGCCCAATGTTCTTTTGAAATTCCAGATATTCAATCAATTTGCATTTGCAGGAATGAATTTTTTCCAGAAAAAAAAACGTTTGGCTAAGGTAAGCTCATATTTTCGTTATCCCTCACAGGCTTTGAAATACTATGCTAAAATCCAGACTAAAATAAACGTTTTGCTAACGTAAGCGCATATTGTCGTTTTCACTCAGTCTTTGATACACTCAGGGAAAAACAGTATGAAACGCCAAATATTATTATTTTTTTCCAGGTATTAAAATCAATTTTAGCATGTCTAGAATCCCTCCTCCAAAACAAATAATAATCATTTTACAGAAGTGAGCGCATATTCGTTTTTTCTCACAGGAATTGAATTAAAAAAGAAAACACATTTAGAAATGCCCAATGTTCATTTGAAAATCCAGATATATAATCAATCAATTCGCATTTGCAGAAATGAATTTTCTCCAGTTTAAAATATACGTTTTTATGACTTAGCCGCATATTTTCTTTTCTCTCACAGGCTTTGAAATACTCATGCAAAATCAAGGCGAGACACCATATAATATTATTTAATTCCAGGTACTAAAATCTATTTTTCCATGTCTAGAATTTCTTTTCTTAAACAAATAATATGCAATTTTCAGACGTGAGCGCATTTATTTGTTTTCGCTCAAAGGAATTACATTAAAGATGGAAAAACGTTTAGAAATGCCCAATGTATAGGATATCCCAATGTATTTATATAATTCCAGCTATCGTAGTAAATAAATTTGCATTTATACAACGACTTTTCTCCTGAATTAAATAACTGTTTTTCTAACGTAATCAAATACTATTGTTTTTCTCACAGTATTTGAAATACTCAGGGAAAATCACTTCGAAACGCCATATATTCTTTTTTAATTCCCGTTGCTACAATCAATTTTTGCATGTCTCAAATTCTTTTCTCCAACAAATAATAATATTTTTTCAGACGGGAGCGCATTTATTCGTTTTCTCTCAAAGGATATACATTAAAGATGGGAAATCATTTAGAATAGTCCAATGTAGTTTTTTTATCCAGTTATCGTAATAAATAAATTTGCATTTATATAACGACTTTTCTCCATAATTAAATCAATGTTTTTATAACGTAAGCAGTAAAGTAACATGATTTTGGAAACTTAGAGAACATTACTTCGAAACGCCAAATATTCTAATTTTATTCAGTTGCTTTAATCAATTTTTGCATGTCTAGAATGTCTTTTCTCCAACAAATATTAAACATTTTTTAGACGTGATTGCATTCACTCGTTTTCACTCACAGGAATTGAAATAATGGTAGAAAATCATTTTGAAAATTTGACTTCTTAAGTGGTCAATTTAAGTCTGGGGCAGGGGTCATTGACCTCTTGTGCGGACCTAAACCACTGGCGCGATCGTTGACCTTGGTTCGGTAATTGACATCATGCGATGTCGCTGGCCTGTTTGGGGGTAATAATTTGGTCATTGGAAATTGGTCATTAACCTCTTTAGGGTGTTATTGACCTCTGGTTGGTCATTGACCTCTGAAGGGGTCATGGACCTCCGTTGCGGGTCATTGACTATTGGTGTCGTCATTGACCTCAGAATGGGCCATTGACCTTTTGTGGGGTTCTGGGATCATTGACCTCTGTTGGCGTCGATGATGTCTAGATGAGTCATTGCCCTTTTGTGGGGTCATTGGCCCCTGGTGGGGTCATTGACCTCTGTTGGGTGTTTTACCTTTTGTGGGGTCATTGGCCTCTGATGGGGTCATTGACCTCTGAAGCCATCACTTATGTTGTGGGTCATTCACCTCTGGTGGGGTTATTAACCTCTGGTGGGGTCATACTCTTCTGGTTGGGGTCAATGTCCTCTGATGGTCATAGTGGATTCATTGATCTCTGAAGGGGTCATGGACCTCGGTTGCGGTCCATTGACCTCTGGTGGAGTCATTGACACCTAGAGTGGTCATTGACCTCTGGTGGGGTCGATATCCCCTGTGGGGTCATTGACCTCAGAATGGGTTATTGACCTCTTGTGGGGTTCTGGGGTCATTGACCTCTAGTGGGGTTGCTGACGTCTAGGTGGGTCATTGACCTTTCGTGGGGTCATTGTCCTCTGGTTGTGTCATGTACCTTTTGTGTGGTCATTGGCCTCTGGTGGGGTCAATGAACTCTGGTTTGGTAATTGAACTCTGGTGTGGTAATGTGGTCTGGTGTGGTGTGGTAATTGGCATCTGATGGAATGAATCACCTCTGGTTGGGGGAATGACCTCGTGTTGGGTCATTGAACCCTGATAGATAGATAGTCATTGACCTTTGATGGGTTCATTGACCTCTTGTGGGGTCTTTGGCCTCTGGTGGGGACGTTAACCTCTAAAGGGATTATTGACCTATGGTGTGGTCATTGGACTCTGATGGGGTCATTGGCGTTTTGTGGGGTCATTGACCTCTGGTAGGAACGTTGACCTCTGGTGGAGTCATTAACCTCTGTAAGGGGTCATTGACCTCTTGTGGGGTCTTTGACCTCAGATGGTGTCATTGACCTCTCGATTATTATTTTATGGAGAAATGTCTTTCTGGTAATGCCTAATTGATCATGATATCTGGAATTAAATGAGGTATTTTCGGAGTAATTTTCACTGTGTTAACCAAATATTGTAACAGAAAACAAAAATTGGCGCCTACGTCTGCAAATTTATTATTTATTTTTGGAGAAATATCAATCTAGCAATGCTTATATTTATATTTACAACTGGAATTAAAGAAGAACATTTTTCTCCGAATAACTTCAACAGCAAAGTTGGATATTTTTAGGTCTCTACTTCTTTTAAACGGATTTTCAACTATCCAACGCTGTTCGGCTACCCAGACAATCAGATCTGTCCGGAGTAGATCCCAACGGACATTTAAGAGCGTGCTGGAGAGGAAGCTTGTCGCAACCTTTTCTCCAGAGATGTCGCTGCGGACAAGCCGTTCTGGGCGACATAGTTGACTTCGCTGCCGCTTAGAGGGTCATAGTGCCGTTTCGAATCTCCGCCCCTTGAAGGCCGTAAGAAACCTCATCTCCGATTTAATACACATACGCGAGGGAATGGGGAAGGTAGGGGAAATGGATGGGTAAGAAATGAGGGGAGGCCGCTCTGTCAGACGGCCAGAGACTTTTGAAGACTATTCGAAATTCGGAGAGTTTGGCTGCGTGTGAGGTACTCGATCCGTGGTGCGCGGAACTCCTCAATTTTGTTCATTCTGCGCCGATCCGACTTTTAAATGGGTGCCTCTCTTCCTCAACGGTAGCCTAGCGAGAGAGGTCCAATCGCACCGCTATCAGTCGGTCAGGATGGACAAATTCGTAGACGACACAGAAGTGGGGCTCCAGAGCGAACATCTAGGCCTATCGCGGCATTCGTCGACGCCTCGCGCCGGTTTACAACGCCTCGCGCCGGTCCAAGCAACCTTCACTTCAGGAACAATAACCGAAATCACGCATGACGCCAAGGATGCTTACAATATTACCCGACCGAGTCCTCGTGAACAGAGATCATGAATGACCAGCCTAAGTATGACGATTGGTAGCTCCTTGGCCTAGCAACCCTAAAGCCTGCCGCAGGAAGAACGCAGCCTAACACACGACAGTTTTTGTAACCAATATATATGAATGGGAGCGCAGAAAAGGCAGAATGGAGGAATTCATCTGTCGGCCTACGTCCCTTCTGCGGTCGTACGAGTCTTACAGTCTCTGTCGCTTACGCGGGCCAGGAGTCCAAGGAAGCAAAATTTGAAGTCGGTCTGAATTTTACAACAACATTTTTGGGTTGAACAAAAATTGCCGAATTCACTGTATAAATTTGTTCCCATATATATGTCAGAATTTCTTATAAATTAAGAAACAAATGAAAAATGAGTTGTTTGACGGGGTCAAAACCTATAGATTAAAACTGCTTTTTTGATTTTTAGCCAAGTAAAACAATATTTGTAGGAATTGTGCGCTGAAGTTTGTTTATGAAGAAAATATTAGTAAAAATCATATTCATAAAAGTTTGTTTGCCTCATTTTAAGAGAAACGCTTTCGAAAACTGAGATCGGGAGCCAGAATTCAGTATACTGACAAGTCCCGTCCTATGGGAAAAATTGAGGTAATATCAGTAATCAGTAATACCAGTAATGGAAATGATCCTTAATATAAAAAAACTAAGATTTTTTGGTAAATTTTGAGCAACTCACTACCAATACTTTTAGCGGCCGTGAAGACTGTGAAGCCGCTGTCCGTTCGGCTACCGCCAACCATGCGCTTCGCGTCGACCAGACGAGAGCTTTCGGCTGGCTCATCTCAGCAGGCCTCCTCCTGCCTATTTTGACGTAGTAAATATCGCTTTAATTATATTTTTCTTCTCAGAGGGCATATAATATATTGGAGAAACTCGCCTGAAGTCAGGATTATTGGTGAAGGCACGACGACATTTCGCGCCGGGGCGGTTGAGTCTTCAACTCTCGAGCTGGTGAGCACAAGCTAACTTCATCTATTTTTGTTTTCTTTGATATCTGATTTCACAATAAACCCTAGCCTAAAAAAGATATTAGAAATTAAGAAAATTAAAAAGAAATTAGATTGTTCAGCCATCAAAGGAAGTGGAATATTTTACCCCTTACATACGAAATGATTATACCTCTAAGGAATATTTTAAACGGCAATAGAATCATTACAAGAAGTATTAATCCAACCATCGGCAGGATACTAATATTATATATACATATACATAATAAATACAGGGAGTGCATTTGTGGGACTACTTTTCTTTTTCTAACCGGTTACCCAAAATCCACTGAACCTGGAATCGTCTAGAGTATTCCTTGCAAACAGTTGGGTTAACACGATGAAAAATCCGGAGTTAAATTCTTGTATACCACCACCCGCGGTGTACTTCCAGTAGGTTCACTATCCCTCTCCATTCCGGATATGCTAGGGTGCTCCATCATCTTGCACGGATTCGGTTTCTCAGGATTAGACGATCCCTAAGTTTCTTGTAAAATAGTGTATATAGAAGACATAGAATAATGCACGATGCAATTATAATTATTATACAAGTTTGTAAATATGTTCACATTTAAAAAAAATGACTGTAATTTACATTTATCCTCACATTTCCCACCTCTGATATTCCGTCAATTTCAAGCAAAATTTTGGAAGCAACTGTTTGAAAAGTCGTCGTGTCTTTTACGAAATCCTTTGATTCTCACTGAGTTTTATTCTCCCTTGAGGAAACTAATGAAAAACAATGATTAGTATAGTTAAAAGGCATAAAACTAAATCTTTCTTCACATGAAGTATCGCTAATTTTCAGTTTCATTCAAACATTTTATCCGGACATTATAATGGCCATTAGGCCATCCGTTTTTTTTAAATGTCACCATCCGACACAGTTCAAAACAGAGGTTCACCTACACCTACCTCGGCTGGGCTACGTTCATCTTGCGTACACGTCTATTTCAGGCCTCCACCTTTGCGAAGGAGAGATAGATGAGTCGGATTCTGATCTTCTCCGATTTCGGGGAGTTTTTTTCAATTCAAAGATCAATACCCACAAGAGGTAATGACCCCACCAGAGGTCAATGACCCCACAAGAGGCCAATGAACCCACAAAAAGTCATTCACCCTACCAGAGGTCAACGAACCCACCATAGGTCAATGACCAGGGAAGGGGTCAATGACCCCACCTGAAGTGACTTACCCCACAAGAGGTGAAATTAGCCACCAAATCTCAATGACTTTAAGAGTCCAATGACCACACTAGAGGACAATGACCCCACCAGAGGTAAATGAACCGCAAAGGAGGTCAATGACCCTTTCAGAGGTCAATGACCCCACCAGACGTCCACCAAACGACCTCTCCAGAGGCCAAGGTCCCACAAGAGGTCAATGAGTATCAGATGTCATTGACCCAAATTAAGGTCATCGACCCCACCAGAGGTCAATTATTCGATCAGATAATAATGACCACACCAGAGATCCTTGACCACACCAGAGGTCAGGGACCCCACGAAAGGACAAAGATACCACCAGAGGTCACTGACCCCACAAGAGGTCAATTACCCAACCAGAGATCGACGACCCCACCGAAATCAATGACTAATATAGGTGTTTATGACCCCATCCTAGGTCAATGACCCACAACAGTGGTCAATGGCCCCTTCAGAGGTCAATGACACCACTAGAGGTCAAAGACCTTACCGGTGGTAAATGACCCCCACCAGAGGTGCATGAACCCACCAGAGATCAATGACTCTGAGACTCTGTCAATAACACCCTACAGAGGTCAATTACCCCCCCAGAGGGACCCACAATAGAGGTCAATCATCCCTTCAGAGGGAAATGACCCTACTAATGGTATATGACCCTACCAGAGGTCAATGACCCATAGAGAGGTCAATGACCCCTTCAGAGGTCAATGACCCCTTCATATTTCAACGACATCGCCAGAGGTCAATGACCTCCCAGAGGTAAATGAACCACCAGAGGTCAATGACCCCACCAGAGGTCATTGACATCACCATAGGTCAATGACATCACGAAAGGTCCTACCTACCCAGAAATCAATCTCCGCACCAATGTCAATGTCCGCACCAGCGGTCTATATCCACACCAGAGTCAATGACCCCTGTCCCAGAGTCCAAGGACCCCTTAATAGGTAACATTTTAAAAATTATTTTCCATCTTTATTTCAATTCCTGGGAGTACAACAAATATGCTCTCACGAATGAAAAATGATTTTTATTTGTTGCTAGATAGATATTCAGGAAATGCAAATATTGATTATATTATATGAAATTAAATAATAACATTGGGCATTTCAGAGTGATTTTGCATCTTTAATTCATTTCCTGTGACATGTGCTTACGTCTGAAAAATTATTATTATTTAATGCAGGAGAGACGTTTAGACATGCAAATATTGATTATGATATTTGGAATAAATAGAAGGATTTTCAATGAAATTTACACTGTGTAATCTAAATTTGTTGAGAAAAAACGAATATATGCACTCACGTCCAAAAAAAGATGATAATATACTGGAGAAAAGGCATTTTTGAAATACAAATATTAATTATGATATATCGAATTAAAATTGAATTATTATGGCTTATAGTTGTCATTATCACTTTGCTACTCTAATCCTTTGACAATGACATTGATACGGAAATTGACTTTTTGGTGGGTTATTGACCTCTGGTGATGTCAATGACCACTGGTGGGTTGCGGGTGGGTGGGTCATTCACTTCTGGAAGGTCATTGTCCTTTGGAGATTTTGTTGACCTCCGAAGGGATCATTCACTTCCTATGGGTCATTTACCTCTAGTGGGGTCATATATCTTTGGTGGGGCCATTGACCTCCAAATATATCATTGACCTCTGTTGCTGGTCATAATCTATGGTTGGGTCACCTCCCTAGGGTGTGCTTGACCTCTTGCAGGGTCATTTACCTCTGGTGGGGTCATACACCTCTGGTGGGGGTCCTTTTCCTCTGGTAAGGTCCTTGACCTCTGGTGGTGTCATTCACCTATGAAGGGGTTATTGACCTCTGATGGGGTCATTGACACCTATATTGGTCATTGATTTCAGTGGGGTCGTGGATCTTTGGTGTGGTCTTTGACCCCATGTTGGGTTATTGACCTCCGGAAGTATCACTGACCTTTGGTGGGCTCATTGACATTTGTGGGGTCACTGGCCTCCGTTGGAGTCATTGACATCTGGTTTGGTCATTGTTATCTAATAGATTAATTGACCTATTGTGGGGTCTATGACCTCTTGTGGGGTCATCGACCTTTGGTAAGGTCGTTTTGTATAGTGTAAGGACCTTTCTTTGCGGGTCATTGAGCTCTGGGTGGATCACTGACCGCTAGTGTGGTGATTGGACTCAGATAGTCTCTGACATCTGGTAGGGACATTGACCTCTAGTGGGATAAGTGACTTGCGGTGGGGTCCTTGACCCATTGTGTGGTATTTGACCTATGGAGAGATCGCTTACCTCTGCTGGGGTCATTGACCTTTTGTGGGGTCATTGGTCTCTGGTGCGCTCATGGATATCTGGTAGGGATATTGTTATCTGAATAATTAATTGACCTCTGGTAGTGTTCATGACCTCTTGTGGGGGTCATTTACTTCTGATAAAGTCATTGAACTTTGGGGAAGTCATTAATCTCTTCGGGGGTCATTGACATGTGGGGTAGTTGTCCACTGAAGGGGTCTGTGACCTATGGTGGTGTCATTGACCTCTAAACACGTCAATGATTTCTGTTGTGGGTCATTCACCTCTAATGGTCCCACCATATATGGAATATGTCCCACCTGGAGGTTAATGACCTCTTCGGTTGGTCTTCGGGTTGGGTTGGGTTGGGTTGGGTTGGGTTTGGGGTTGGGTTTGGGGTTGGGTTTGGGGTTGGGTTTGGGGTTGGGTTTGGGGTTGGGTTTGGGGTTGGGTTTGGGGTTGGGTTTGGGGTTGGGTTTGGGGTTGGGTTTGGGGTTGGGTTTGGGGTTGGGTTTGGGTTTGGGTTTGGGGTTGGGTTTGGGTTTGGGGTTGGGTTTGGGGTTGGGTTTGGGTTTGGGGTTGGGTTTGGGGTTGGGTTTGGGGTTGGGGTTGGGTTTGGGGTTGGGGTTGGGTTTGGGTTTGGGGTTGGGTTTGCGGTTGGGTTTGGGGTTGGGTTTGCGGTTGGGTTTGCGGTTGGGTTTGCGGTTGGGTTTGGGGTTGGGTTTGGGGTTGGGTTTGGGGTTGGGTTTGGGGTTGGGTTTGGGGTTGGGTTTGGGGTTGGGTTTGGGGTTGGGTTTGGGGTTGGGTTTGGGGTTGGGTTTGGGGTTGGGTTTGGGGTTGGGTTTGGGGTTGGGTTTGGGGTTGGGTTTGGGGTTGGGTTTGGGGTTGGGTTTGGGGTTGGGTTTGGGGTTGGGTTTGGGGTTGGGTTTGGGGTTGGGTATGGGGTTGGGTTTGGGGTTGGGTTTGGGGTTGGGTTTGGGGTTGGGTTTGGGGTTGGGTTGGGGGTTGGGTTGGGGGTTGGGTTGGGGGTTGGGTTGGGGGTTGGGTTGGGGGTTGGGTTGGGGGTTGGGTTGGGGGTTGGGTTGGGGGTTGGGTTGGGGGTTGGGTTGGGGGTTGGGTT